>WAAB01024765.1:0-33304 GCA_013389865.1 Piaya cayana
CAAGCTGGTGATTCTATGATTTGTTGTCAGGTACTGGCATTCATTGTTTCATGTAAACAATAACATGTAAACTGAAGTTCGTAGTTTTTCCTTCCCAGAGGCATATCTTCCGAACTTGGCAGCAGAGGGCTTGGGTGCATGGTCCCACCAAGTCCGTGCACACACTTCAGATTTCTGCACACAATACTTCCATAGCTGGCTGACATGGATGGGCACAGGCAAGACAATGACACCTTTGCAGGCACCCACATGGCACAAAATGAGTCATATAAACATGAATTTTTCTAATGAATTACTGCTTTCTGTTCTAGTCCGTTTTTAAGTCTGCTAGCAGGTCTTGGCCATCCACATTTGTACACTCATCTGGGTCTCTCCTGTCCCATAGACCCTTGACCTCTGATACCTGAGTTAGGCAACTCTTGTCCAACTTGCTGGTTAGTACAACCTGAAGTTTGCAGAAGGGCTACATGAACCTACTTTTGTAGGTCTGTCCTGTATCTAAGCCCAGACCTCGTCTCTTTGGTAGATGGCCTTCAGACCCATGGACTTGCCAGTATTCAGCAGCCAGGTCTTTCTTATCCAATTTACCAGCTTATCCTCTCTGATGTTCGCCAGCAGATTTATGAACTTGTCCCCTCACACACAATAGAGAACTGAATCAGATTTTCAGAAACAGAATTTAATAAGGAGATGAGATGGGTCACAGTGATCACATGCAGGAGTTGGCCCAGCAAGTGTATTGACCCAGAGCCTGCTTGCTTGTTAATGTCCTATTTAATCTTACTCTTTTGCTGTTTTCTCATGCTTTTTCCTCCTGGATCTGTCTTGTTCTTTCTCCTGCTTTGGCTCTTCATGTAAACATACCATTAAAAATTCCATGTTTGCCTAAAGAAAAAAACCTAATTCCATAAGAAGTTTCACAGATCCCCACAATTCCCCTCCTCCCCTGCATCCCATAATAAGTGTGCTCTTTCTCTTGAGGTCCATGATAATGTTGTTTTGCTCGTCATCAGTTAGGCTTCTAGTTGAATCTCTTGAACATAATGCTTGAGCGGTTCCTGTTACGGCTCATTGATCAGGGTCTCCAGAGTTCTGGGCTTTACTATACCCGTTATCTGCAGTTTGTCAGCTGTGTTCATTTTATCACTTCTACTTCTTGCAGTTGTCTTTTATGCTAAAAAGCTGTCAGCAATTATTTTACAGAAGGCTTTAATTCAGATTAAGAACATTCTAATTTTCCTCCCTTTTCATTTCTCCATGCTGTCATTCTACTTTTCTGTCTTCAGTGGCTGTTATTCAAACAGGGAAATGATGTCCACAGGGAAAAATGAGTGACCTCTTGGAAATTCGTGACCAGCTTTTCTCATAATGGTAAATGGTTTTGTTCTGGTACATACCAGAGCAGAGTATCTTTTTCAACAAGTAGGAATAACATTTCAGATGTCTCTGCTAAATTTTCTGTGTACTATTCCATTTCTGTATCACAGAAGTAAATCATAGAATCATAGAATGGTTTGAGTTGGAAAGGACCTGTAAAGGTTATCTAGTCCAACCCCTCTGCAGTGAGCGGGGAAATACTGCCTATTTCTCTAGATAATACTGTTGCTTTTATCAGTTAGGGTCTGAAACACTATTTCAGAAATATATTTGTGTGAAACATGTTAATAATTGAAATATTCTTTTTCTTTTTAGAACCAAAATTGCAATTTCAGCCACCACATCAAGTACAGCACAAAGTTATGAATACAGAACAGAATGGCATCAAAGAGAATCATTCAAGACACATTTCTCGCAATGACATGAGACAACCAAGGAATGAGAAACCCCCTCGTTTTCAAAGGGATATTCAAAATTCAAGGCAGGCTTTGGAAAGTGGCGGGTTACCAAGAAACAGAGGTCCTGAAAGGCACAGCTCTTTGGAACACTGGACAGATGAAAAAAATAAAAGTGACAAACATTATCCTAGAAATGATAGGCCAAAAGATTTGAGTTATCCCATAGCCACTCACCCGAGTGATATTACGTTCAAAAAAAGGGATAATGGTATGCAAAGCAGAGTAGGAAAAGGAGTGTCTTTCACAGAATTCAAGGAGAACTCTGCTGCTCACGATAATACAGACAACAATAATCAGAAACGTGGGAAAAGGGAAAACCAAATACAAAACTCTGAAAACTTCTGTGATAGGAAGGTGCGAACAATAAGTAATGATGCCTTTATGGTAAAAAGCGAACAACATTTTGCTGTTAACGACTATCAAAATCCTGGTAGAACTGAAAATTTTAATGCTGTACCAAATGGAGATGCTGAACATTTTCAGAAAGGAAGACGAGTAGGCCCTATCAAATCATCAGGGCCCACTACAATCCCATCTTTTGATGATAAAATGTTGTATTACAACACTGGTCCCAAAAGGAGATCTGGGCCCATCAAACCAGAGAAAATATTAGAACCATCGATTCACGTGGAGTATGGAAAGAATTGGAGGCCAGGAGATGAATGTTTTGCTCTTTATTGGGAAGACAACAAGGTATGGCTTTGCCAAATGACTAGTACCTCAAATTACACCTTTTAATCTTTTCTTGCATACTCATGGGAGACTTAGTATGCTGACCTAGAGGCGGAGGGATTTGTTCATAAGTGTGTAGTGTACTTCTTGGCTAGCTTTTTGTTCTGTCTTTTTTCTTGTAATTATATATACAATTGCTTGTATTCATTGCGTGAAACTTTAAGCACTTAAACTAAGTTATCTTGAAAGTGATTGTTTCTCTTATTTAGGTGGAATTTAGGATGACTAGGCTACTAACTGAAGTGTTTGACTTAAGTGCCGAAAATGTGAAGGAATGAATATGGATTTAGGTGCCTGTATCCTTTACCAAGGAGCAAGAAACAGGATGCTGTGCTATCTGGAATAGTCTGTAACTGTAGATGTATAATGCCTTTTTCTAGAACAAGTCCATGTGCAATCTTTACTAGCGCAAGAGAAGACAAGAGTCTGCAGGAATATGTCTATTTAGAAAACTACTCATTTCAGTCATTGCAGAAAGGAAACAGCAAAAGGCTGTTTCATCTCCACTAGTAGGCCATTAGCAGAAGAATTTATGGAACAAATGAGTTATGCTGCATGATAATTTTGTTCTACTAATCTAAAAAATGTAAATACTCTCTATTCAGCTGTTTTTCCCATTAATTAACAAGATTTCTCTTCCAGCAAGACACTTGCATCATCTCCTCCTTTACTAGAAAATTTTAGGCTATTCTCTTTGATTTGTTATTTTCTGTTCAGGAGTTCTCTGCCAGTCTTCTTGGGTAGTTTCTTCAGTTTTTGATCCTTTCTAATAACCTGAGAACTACCTTAAGTATCATTGTTCTTGGAATAGATTTTATTCCCACCATTCCCCGTTCTGGTTTTGTCATTTTTTAATGTTTTTTTTGAGCTTCTTTCCTTTTTTGTGTTTTTCTCTTTTAGGGGAAGTACACAGCATTAGCTCAGCAGCATGACTTTGTTTTTCTCTTTTTTTTTTTGTTGTAGGACTAAAATAGATGACAAGGCATGCAAAATTTTTTGTAGTGGCAAGTAAATTGTGAGATTACTTTGAAATAGGAATATGTAGCTTGAGTGGATATATTAGTGAGAAATATAATGGCATTTTAGAGGATTCTTTCCTATTTTTAGAATCATACTTGCGTTACTGAAGTGAGTTTTTGAAATTATTTTAAATACGAGACTTGCGAAATAAATAGATATGAGATAATCCCAGATTGTTACCTGAAAAGTGTTCATCACATTAGAGGTTTGGTTTTTTTTGGCGTTTATTATTGTTTTGGTAGTTGTAATAAATGCTGCTGCTCAGATCTAGGACAATTTTGAAATGTGATGATAATATACAGTAATGAGCTTACTATTGGGAGGCAGAGATTTCTTTTTCTTCAGCAAGATAAAAGTGATTGAATATCTTCAAGAAAGCTAATCTGTGTCTACATAAATGTAAAAAAATCCAGTTTTGTAGTTAGAAAAAGGATTTTTTTTAAGAGAAAGTTGTCATTATTTATCTTATTTTGTTATGTTTTAAAATAGGTATATATTAGTATGCATAGTGTATATGGCTGGTAGGCACTTACTGATATATGTATTCTAGGAAAAAGTCTTACAGTGACACTTCTCTGTATACAACAGCTTTAGTGGTAGTATTAAGTTGTTCTGCTTTCAGAGTAATGAAAACAAGTCTCTAAAATATTCAGTCTCATTTCATAAGCTGTGTGTTTTCTCAGTGAGTATTCTAAATACATTTTACTGTTACACACACACACACACACACACTCTCTTTCACTCACTCACTCACTCACTCACTCACTCACTCACTCACTCACACACACACACACACACACACACACTCTCTCTCTCTCTCTCTCATATATATATGTACAAAAAAGTATATGTTAAGATGTTTGTGGTATTTCAGGTTGTATTTTGACCTTTGAAAATTTCTCTTTAAAGTTCTACCGGGCAGAAATCGAAGCTCTCCATTCTTCTGGGACAACTGCAGTTGTTAAATTCTGTGATTATGGAAATTATGAAGAGGTGCTTCTCAGCAACATCAGGCCTGTTCATGCAGACACATGGGTATGTGATAACAAATTGTATTAAAAAATACAAACTATAGTCTTTAAAGAATATGTAACTCTTCAGAAATTAATGCCTTCTTATGCAAAGAGTGCTAGTTGCATGTGTAGAAAAATAGTTAAGTGGATGCATAAAAAAAATTTCAACTTTTAATTGTCTATATGAAACTTCATTAAAGTATATTATCATGTGTTATTCTTCCTGTATAATAAATTTCAATTGTGTTGTTTGAAAATGGATAATTAACCTGTCAGCCAGTTTCATGCATATTTTTTTTTTCAAAAAGTTGTTGCTTACAATATTAAATACAGTTTTCTGTTTTATTTCACATACATCATATGTTCTTCTGTAAAGGTTAGGAAACAGTCTTTTAAAATCGTTTTAGTACCTGTGTACGTATGTGTGGCCAAAAATAGACATCTGTATCACTTAATTTTGTGTCATGATTTTATTCTCATTTTAGTGGTTTCTTCTTTGCCAAATATTGTGGTGGAGATATATGTCTCAGTCTGTTTTATGGGGTTTAAAATTTATTAACATTATGGAGGCCGAAAATTTCTAAAAGTTTTATTTGTGAATGTCATGGAAAGAGAGGTACATTTTGATTGCGAAAATGTATCAGGAATGCACACTTATTTACTATTTACTCTGCACAAAAGGTATTCATATTTGTATACTGATTCCTTAATGACTTGACTGTGCTTTTTAATTTCTTATCTCTGGATTGTATAGCCATATTACTACTGCTGCAGAGGCTAACAGTCAACTGCTGTTTCCTACCAGTGCTCTTTTAACTTGCTATTATCTATAGTTCTCAGATGCTCTTAAACCCTCTGAGTTGGCCATTTTTACTTAAAAAGATATCTCTTCCCAGCTGATGGGGCATTGCTGTTTCTGTGAATATTTACCTTTTTTTCTTCTTTCTTATCCCACCAGCTGAGCTGCAAGTTGCTGTTTTCTTAGTGCATGATTGTGCTCATTTTGACCCTTTTTCTGGGTTAATAATCAGCCTTTTTGTCATATTTTTGATTACAATATTGAGGGCTGTCTTCTGCCTGTCTCTGACCGCATGTTCTTCCTCTTCCCTCTGCTCCCATGTCGGATCATCAGTCATGTAGCCACATGACTGAAATGGGCCACTTTTTTGTTCCCCTAGGTTGTTTTGTTTCATTTCAGAGTTAGCTTATTAAAGCTGACAGAAGATGGTGGTACATTGTATGGAGAGGGGATTCTGCCACTCAAATAGCAATGCTCTAATGTCTTACTGCATCCTGTCTAGTGATAGAGGCTTCCTCGGTTGTTGCTGGGGAGAAATAAGGATTTTCCAAGGACCTTCCAGTCCATTCGGAAATGAAAGATAACCTTTCTCAAGGTTCTTTTTTTCTCTCAAGGGGGCCTAAGTGAATAGCATATAGTCAAATAATATTTAGATCATTGCAGTTAAATAAAATAAATGACAACCAATGTCTCCACAGTAAACAAAATTTTTATGGTTTCTTTCTGAGATTTTAGTGGCTTTTTTGTTAAAAGGTCCTTGAAGCTATAGCATTTTTGCAGGAGAAAGTTGATTAACACCATGTTCTTCACTTTATTTTGTGTTTGTATGATAAATCTAGTCTTTATTACATATTTGTAATCCTTAATCGCCCATTGGAATCATACTCTGATACTCATGTTTCTCTTGGAATCATGCTCTGATATTCATGTTTGACATCTAAACTGAACACCACTGGTCACTTTAATTTTTCTCAGTGTTCGTCTTAATATATAAATCAGGATAGCACGCAGAAGCAAAATGAAGTTTTTGTACTGCTTAATTCTTTTTTTTTTACATAACATTTAAGCACTTTCTGTTTTACAAGAGAACAAAGCAGATTTTTAACTGGCTTCAATAACTACTTTTCTTTTACTGGTTCATGTTATTGGTGACGATGAACTGGTTTTATTGTGTTATGCTGAGTTTTATTTCTGTCCTTCTAGGTAGATTCCAGATAGCTTAGTGTTTCTTGTACTTATGTACTTATGTACTTGTACCTAAGATTTAATGAGTTGACTAATGTAGGAATATACTGTATGGGAGTTCTGATGTCCTAATATGACCAGGTTTTCAGATTCCCTTTTGAAAGAGTTGTTGGTATTAAAAGATTTAATGAGTTGACTTAAAGGCATAAATTTAATTTATATGTTAGAATTAGGGGAAAAAAAAAGAAAAAAGCAGCTCAACAAGTCACTTGAAGAAACAGCCAAAATATCACAATGATGTTATTTTGTTGACATGACCTATTCTTTAGGCACTTGAGCTTCTTGTCTACTTTTGGCAACCATTATAATTACCAAAAATAGTAAATTAGTGAATATTCTTTACACTGCTAGTAGGTTTCATGTAATTTTGTTTTCCCCACTGTGCCTTAACATTCTACTCTCTCCTCTGCCCTGCTGACTCTTAATAGTGAACCACACTGCATTATTACAGGTTTAGTGCTTTTGGTTGTGGGGGTTTCTTAGGGGAGTGGCTTTGTAGGGGTTGTTTCTCTTGAGTGTGGATAGAATTTGTCTGATATTCTCAGAATATGTTTTGCTTTCCACTTTAATGGGGAAAAAAAGTTACTAGATCATCTTAATAATTGGTTGTATAATGTCCATCACCCAATTTGTGTTGTTTGCTTTTGGTCCCTCTGACACCTAACATGCTGCTATTTATCTTTCTGATCGTTAGAAGTATAGATGTTAAAGCTGTGTTTCACTTAAGGTAAAACAAAAAGCTAATGGGGATTTTTTTCCTTTTCAATAATCATGTACAATGATCTATATAAATATATAGAACAACACTAAATATGGGGGGTTTTTTTATTAGTGCTTCCAAAATGTGTTTAATATGCAATTAATAAATAGTTTTTAATAATAAAATTATATTTGGTTTCCTCTATTTTAGAATTATTCTAAGTATTTTGTATGTAACTCTACAGCACTGTATCCTTCTATTTTCCTCAATGTAGCAGGGTCGCTTAATGGAAGTATTGGAATACCAATGAAAAAAAATCACTAAAAAGCCATTATAGAAATAAGAACTGCTTGTTTTTTATTTGTACAACATGTAAGGTTATACTAGTGACTGAAAAGCATGGAATATTAAGGGCCTTCCTGAGTCACTTAATAGTCTGTTATGTGGAAAAACAATAAATAAAGTCAAGATAATACTTTACACTTTAAGTCTTGATTTTATTCTCTAACTTATATGACTGTTTACTTCCTTGATAAATTATGTAAATGTGTAGCCAAATGCTTATCTTGTGACATTTTTCCCCAAAGCCAAGTCCATTCTTTCACTTTTATGTTCTGCATTTCCTTAGTCATGTGATTGACCTTGTTCCGCCATTTACAGTGCAATTACACTTCTTTTTTTTGTTGTTGTTTTTCATTATTGCTTGAAGGAAATAAAGATTTTAATTTTCCCACCTGTATATATTATGGCCTTATTCTGCTTGCTAGAAAAGCAAGCTAGAATTCATATAAACTTTTTACTTATAGTATCAATGTAAAAATACTAATTATGAAATTGTCTGTAGTTCGGCTTAGTTTCCTTTTCTTGTATCTTGCACTGTATTTCTGCCTAAAGAGGTAAAAAGGCAAAAATTATTATTAGATTATCTATAATCCTAGTTCTTCTATAATCTGTTTTGTACTGCATTTTGTGGCTTTCATCAGCTCTTTCCTTCCAATAAGTAACGAGTTGAGGGAAGAAAATAGTAAACGATCTTAGATTACAGTTAATTCATGCTGGCATTTGTGAGCTCAAATATGATAATGTTGGGTCTTGTACCTCATAGACCTCCAAGAGCTTCTACAGATGTTGAATTATCTTAAACTATAATTCAGGACTTTCTTATAGCTGACCCGTTGCAGGTAAGTAAAGAAGCAAAATCCTGTGAGCTTTCTGAAGATGTTTGAATCTCTTTCCAGTGTTGTAAAGAGCAACACTGAGAACCACTAAACAGTAAAAGCTTACAGCTGCCTCTTTAAGCTGGAGAAGACTATTGCACGTCTGTTCTGCGGAGCTTTTCAACTCATTCCAGTGTCTTGATTTATGACAAATACTTACTAAAAGGATTGGGTGCCATTTTTTTTAATGGTTCTTCAGCCTGGACAGCCTTGGCATCACACTGTCGTCTTTGTGTGTTGTGTGTCAAGCAGGAAGTCTTTCCCATGGAATAATTAAGTAGGTGCAGTAGATAAATGTGTATTGGCTGGTTCTATCTAGCTTCTGTCCTTATTGACTGAAAACAAGGCTGTTAAAAGAGAATCATACAGTCTACTTAACCAGTTCTAAGATTACTATAGAAAAAAAGTAGTTGCATCAGACAAGATTGTAGTTCTTTGGCTTCTGTACTAGTAGGATAATTTTACGTTCATAATTATCGATTGACTAAATGAATTAAATGAAGGCTGAGTAATTAGGATTACTTTTCATCCTGAGTGGTGGTGCATATTTATTTATTAATCAGAAAAGGTGCTAGTGTGGATTTAGTTTCCACAAAAGGCTAAATACTTCAGATTTAGGCAGTTATTTTGTTGGGATATGATTCATTTCCCATCTCGCCAATTTATGGTGATTTTGATTGCCTCTGTCTTGCTAGGTTTAGAAGTTTTTTGACTTTATTTTTTGTTTTATTTTTGTTTGGTTTTTTTCTGTTTTTTTTTTTTTCTTGCCAGGAACTTTTTTCTTACTGGAAATATTGCATTAAATTCTATTACATTTTTTATAAAGCATCATCATACATACCTTTACACAGAGTTTACCTTGAGGATTTGTCAGGATAATGCTAAAGTAGTTAATTTATTTCCCCAGCCTTCTTTCAAGAGGCGATATTTTAACACAATGGCATGAGGTTTAACACGGCCAAATGCCGGGTCCTGCACTTGGGGCACAACAACCCTATGCAGAGCTACAGACTGGGAGAAGTCTGTCTAGAAAGCTACTAGGAGGAGAGGGACCTGGGGGTGTTGGTTGACAGCCGACTGAACATGAGCCAGCAGTGTGCCCAGGTGGCCAAGAAGGCCAATGACATCCTGGCTTGTATCAGAAACGGTGTGACCAGCAGGTCCAGGGAGGTTATTCTCCCTCTGTACTCAGCACTGGTGAGGCTGCTCCTTGAATCCTGTGTGCAGTTCTGGGCCCCTCACTACAAGAAGGATGTTGAGGCTCTGGAGTGAGTCCAGAGAGGAGCAACGAAGCTGTTGAAGGGACTGGAGAATAGACCTTATGAGGAACGGCTGAGAGAGCTGGTGTTTTTTAGCCTGGAGAAGAGGAGGCTGGGAGGAGACCTCATTGCTCTCTCTAACTACCTGAGGGGAGGTTGTGGAGAGGAGGGAGCTGACCTCCCGAGTGACAGGGGACAGGACAAGAGGGAATGGCCTCAAGCTCCACCAGGGGAGATTTAGGCTCGACATTAAGAGGAAGATTTTCACGGAAAGGTTCATTAGGCACTGGCAGAGGCTGCCCAGGGAGGTGGTTAATTCACCTTCCCTGGAGGTGTTTAAGGTGTGGGTAGACGAGGTCCTGAGGGGCATGGTTTAGTGTTTGATAGGAATGGTTGGACTTGATGATCCGGTGGGTCTCTTGCAACCTGGTGATTCTATGATTCCCTATACTTGCTAAGTATTGAGAGCTTATGTAATTGTTTAATTTCAGGACATATAAAATTGGCTTGTATTTGATGTTAAACACCCATTAGTTTATGCCAGCAATCTTTATTGCTGGGTGCTGTGAGACCCAGTTGTTGGAAATTACTTCATAAATCACTGAGTTTCATCATTGCTGTCCAGGGAGAGGGGAGAAATTGAGTCCTCAGTGAAAGGGCCGTCTCACATGAGTTCAAGTTCCAGTCCAACCTCAATAAAGATTATCTCCCAACCTGGAAAATTACTTCCTTCCCTATCAAGGAAGGAAGGGAAGTACTGTGAACATGAGTAAACTGGTGTGTATATGGGGTTATTATTTAGTGCTTTTGCGTTATGTAGACATGGAAAAGATATTTGTGGGTTTTTGGGTTTTTTTTGCTTTGATCCTAACTTTGTGACTCATTATGTGTAGTCATTGTTCAATTTTATTAAATTTTAGAACTTTGTTCTATCTTGTAGCAGTTTAAAAAGTTCCTAATATTTCTAAGGGTTTTGACCATCGTAATTTTTTGGCCATGTTGTTTAACTTGAAGGATGCCATGGTCTATTTATTTTTTAAAATAGTAGTTAATAAGAAAAAAATAGGTGCAGTTCCACATATCTTATTTCAGAATGTAAGCATATGACATAAATATTATGTAGAGGTCTTGACTTTCAAGTGAAGATACTCCCCTTTTTTAATGGTGTATTCTGATTTGCTTCATGGACAGTTTCATTTTTAAGACTTTATTAAATTGTTATATTTCTGCACTACTTGTAAGCAGTTCTGGTTTGTTTATCTTCAATTAGGAATTTTTTTTAAAATTTTTTTCTATATGTTTATTAAATACCTATTGCCATGCTTTACTTTCTTTTTTGAGGGGGGCAAGGGGGTGGAGATGTTGGTCATTCACAAGTAAAATCACAGACTTTTATTCATTGGATATGTGTGTGTGTTTGATGATGGAGATTTGAATGCCAAATTTTGTCATGGGTGATTGTGTGCACTCAGCATTCCATTTCACTTAAAATGTCTCCTAAACTCACTGCTTCCCAGTTTTGGCTCTGATAATGGTTGTGTGTCCACATGGCATAGTGTTAGATAATTGCTTATACTACCATATAGTGTTTTCTTTCTGAGTTTTTTGTTGGCAGAATTTTCTGATTACAGACGAGAATAAGGTCAGCAATACAGCAAATATTTCCTCACCCCACATGGATGTTTATGGTTTTGATTACAAGTGCACTTAGTGAAAGGAAGCTGAATGCTGATTTTTTTACCCCCATGTCTGTGCAAGTATTCCTTTTGACTCTGTGTTCAGGACTGTGTCTGTATTACCATTGTAAACCAGACCTTTCCAGAAGACTTCATTCAACTTGATGTTCTGAAAAAGTGAGTGAACATGTATTTATTAAAATTTAAAAAAAAAAAAGTTAGGGAGAGGGAAGGGATAAGGGTTATATGGGGAAAAGGATGAAGATGGCCCCTTAAGTTGCTGCTGTTTCCCAAAACTGGACACAATTACTCCTTACAGTGAAATTACTACTTATGGCACAACTATGTATAGTGGTTAGTACTACTGATTTCATGTTTTTAAGTGAATGTGTTTTCTTGAAAAACTTTCTACTTTCATATTGTGTTCTTTTTTCTTGCTGAATTGAGAAAACTTTGTGTCTGCTGATTGCATGTTATTTATATCAGATCTCACTTCAGCGTGCATCTACTTTGTCTTAGATGTTATTAAAAATAAGCTTTTAAATATTTTTAGTTCAATATTGATGCTACTCAGTGTGAAGAAGCTTTTATTAATAGAAGTTGGTATTTCTGTTTTTTCTTGGGGATATGATATGAATTGCTTAAATATGTATTTCTAAGGAACATTTAAAATTCATGATTTTTTTCTGTATTAAGAAGATGATGACAACTTGCGGGAGGGAATGTTTGTTTCAAGCACAAATCTCACAAGAGGACTTGCACATTTATTTTAATATGTGCCACAGGGAATGACTGCAAGTATGAGTAACCTGTGTGATATCCTTAAGGGGAATGGCTAAGCTAGCAAAATGTCTGTAGGATAATCATGCCGCAGGCTTACATTATCCTATTTTTATGGAAATGTAATTGGAATGTAGTCTATTTAGAAAATAAATGAGTGCTTTGTTTTCAGCCTGATTCCAAGTTAACTGTCATGTTGCTTTTAGTGCCTTCTGATTTAAGTATGCAAATCTTTTCCTTGTCCATCCGTGTCTGATTATTTGTGGTTTTTTTCCTAAAACACCTACAAGTTTACTGTCATTTGGTAACTAATATTTAGTACTTCACTTTAAACTCAGTATTTTCCTAGTGGAATTATGTAAGAATTAGCTGTGTTTAAGGATCGACTGCTTTTGTTACAGTTTGCTTTCAACAGAGGCAAAATGAGATAAACCTAAGTAAAGATGTTAATAGTGTATAACCTTTTTTAGGATTACTGAGGCATTTATATATATTTTGTATAGTAAATTAATGTGTATTAAGGCTGTAGTTGATAAATTGCTGGCCCTGAAGAATGCTTTGTGGAATTTCACAGAAACTGACCACACAAATGTAAAATTGTTTAACTTCTGATGTTTTGTTAATGAAAGGCAACAGAAAAGATTTATTATTATTTATATATTTCTAATGCTAAAGTAAAGATTGCTCAGGGGAGGGTTATCTTGAAATTTTTATTTTGAAAATGAAGAAGCAACAGATTTTATGGCCTAGCTCCTTGCCATCTAGTTTTATGTAATATATTTACAAGGGTCACAAGTAAATGGGTTTCTGCGTTTGTTCAGTGGGAACAAACACATACCCACATAAGGTTCAATTCCTTTTTCTAAGTGTATATCAGGAAAACAAATGTTTTTTGTATGTTCTGGTTGTTTTATTCTGCTTAGTTTTGGGGTTTTTTTTTAAATGACATTGCAGCAAGTTTGTTTTAATGAGTTATCAGTACATTTTGAGTTGGGTATTAGGAAAAAAAAGGATATTGAGAAGAAATTCTTTACTGAAAGAGTGGTCAATCATTGGAAGAGGCTGCCCAGGGACTTGGTGGAGTCACCATACCTGGAGGCATTAAAAAAAATGTGTAGATGTAGCACTCCAGGACGTGGTTTAGTAGGCATGTTGTTGTTGGACTGATGATTAGACTTGATGATCTTGGAGGTCTTTTTCAACCTTTATGATTCTATGCTCCTGCATTAGGGAAACCATTAACTCCATTTTTTCTGTTGCATAAAAGACTTGAGAGCTTGAAAGTAGAATGTACTTTTATTTGTATAGTACATTAAAACCTCATACAATTTGGGAAAGAGTAGAAGAAAGAGAGATGACACTAATATAGTAGGTTAAAATGTATGAATGGGTAGGAATGATTCTGGCTATATATAGAATGGCAAGAAACAGTAATTGTATAGTTGCGGTTGAAAGTCTCAGGAGGGTTTTAGTAAATCATACAATACCATACAGCAAGACAATTGTATCCCTTTAAAGGCAGGTAAAGTTTTATTAAGATTTTCCAGTAAATCTCTTGGTAGTTTCCATGGCATTGCTATTTCTGTCGCCACTGTCTTATGTTTTATAGCATAATATAGTGTTTTACTATAGTGAAGCTGAAGCTAAAGCTAATAGCTTCAGCAAAGGTAATAATGGTTTTGATGTAAGTCAAATCAGTTACATATGGAAGAGTATATATGACATGTACTTGTACGTCTTCTGTTCTAATTATGTAATGCTTGTAATGTCCAATATGTCATTAGATGCTTGTGAGGTTGTGCATTTCAAATGTGCGAATGTCTGTAGCCTACAAATACTTTACAATTGTTTATCCTGCATATCCTTTACAGAAAGTAATACCAACGTACCAATGCAGTTGATAAGAAATATTTTTGAAGTCCTGTGTGCTCTGATGGAGACGAGTGGTGGTCATAGTGAAATTTCCTTAGGCATATAGTATTAGGAGAAATTTTAAAATTAGATTGAATTAAAAGTTATAGAAAAAAAAATGCTTTAAATGTTTTCTTTTTGAGCAGACCTTACAGATGCTTATCAATTCAGGATAAAATTCAATTGCTTTTTAAAAGGCCATTTAGGCAGCAAGGCCAAACATTGGCAATGTATGTGTTTCTTTCATTTTCTTCCTGTTTTGATGATGGTGGTTGTTTCAGAACTGCTTCCATACTTCACAGTAGATTCTGATTAGTCTGTTGAAATACTCTATACTTCACCAACTTGATGCTTGTAGCCAGAAGTCAACACCAGAACAGTACTTTATCAGTGTAAAAGAGAAAACTTCTAGAAAGTACATTTAAATATATTCTTTGTTTTAGAATTTTTGGTTTGCATTTATTTGAATAATTTGAAGATCTAATCTGGGTGTTCTATGTGTTTTCTAAGACTTGAGTAAATACGAAAATTTTTCTCATCCAATATGGAAAATAAAGTACTTATTTTAGCTCTCTGTCACCTCAGTAAACTGTATCTTGATACCTAGAAATTAAATATGGAGAAAGAGAGAGACAATGGGGAGAGGTGAAAGAATGAATGTAGTTTGAATGTCATTGTTCTGATTCTGTGAGTTAGAAAATGCTTATCGCCTTTCAGATGTCTTGTGAATTTTTTCCCTTTCATTCATGATTCAAGAATGAAGAAATATCTGGTTCTTTGGTTTTGAATTGTCTTTGCCTTTCTCTTACTTTATTTTCAGACACCCATGTAAAGGTACAGTTTTTATTAGAAGTTATTGCTTTTTGTCTTTAGAATAATTTAAAATTATTTAGAATTTAAAATTTTAAGTTCTAAATTTGCTTACAAACTGTTGCAATTATTTTTAAATTTAAAAGCTGTTGTGCTTTATAAACCTTAAAAAATTAGAGCAGGTGATGTTTATTAGGAGAAGTAAAACCATAAAATGTAGAACCAGTGAACAGTACTATAAAATTACTCTGTATTAGAGGGGCAGAGATGATATTGCGGGTTAAAATAAAAATGAAAAATTCCTTAGTAGGTTTAGCTTTAACTCTTTGTGTTTAAATAGTAACTTTTGAACTTCACTGACATGCATGCACAGAGATGTGCACATACTCTGATAAGAAGGTCTAAGTTCCACTGCAACTCATAAGTCATTATCCTTTGCGGAGATACTTTTAATTGTTCTTCATTAATTTTATCTAATGTCAAAATCCTTTTCACACACGATTGAATAAAAGCAGAATAACTGCACATTCCATAAGGTTCTTCCACCCCAATCCTGACTGTCTTCCCTTTTGAACGTGCATTATTTAGAAGTTGCAACTGTCCATTTGAAAAAGAAAGGACAAGTGGAAAGAAAACATTTTCAGCAGTAGCAAGACATTACGTGGGTGCAACTGCCTATGGCATTACAGCATAAGTGTCTGAATTGGTTGTAAATTTAAGAATGTGGCATAATTGATTCCCTTGTTTAGCTACAAAAGATTTAATTGTAGTGTGCTGATACACTTGAAAAGATCAGTGCAAGAGTTAAGTAACAATAGTAATTGTGTATCTCATCATAAATGTCCTAAATGGCATATTGAAAGGTTGATTTAAAAAAAAAATCATATTATACTGTAATGTCTTACGTGATGTGTGTGAGCATATTAAGTATATTTTTCTGAAAATAAAATGCTACCCTGGCTTCCTTAAAGGCATATTAATGGGGTTAAGAGTTTTATATAAATTAGCTGACAGCAGTGAGGGGTCAGTGCTGTGCAGGTCTGACACTATCACCTTGACTCCCACTTGTCCTTCTTGCTTGTAATTTAATTTGGAAATCTGTACGGCCATAGGTCCTGTCCAGATATGTTGTGTTCTGTGAAAAAATGATGAGTATCTGCAGTTTCAGAGAGACTACTCTGTGAGAGGAACTGATATTTTAAGTAACAAGCATAACTTGCAAAGAAAATTGATCAAAAGCAAATATGTTGAATTATGCTGTAACAGTCACTTCAAAAAATACTCTTGTCACAAAGCCAGTACTTGGTTAAGATTCTTGAAAAATCAACAGTGGCAGTAATTTGTCTTTTACTTGGCATTTTCACACCTCATTTTGTAGAAATTTTTGAAATTATGCCCTGAAGCATCTCTAATATTGCATAATTTTGAACTTGTGCTTGTAATAAATGCTAAGAATGATTTCTTCACAAAAAAAATTTCACAAAATGCTGTTCTCGTTCTTAGTTATGGGCTTCTAAAAAGAAATTTAAGTATTCACGTAAAGTAATAGTTTCAGGGAATACTATAGAGATTTCAGACCATGATATTTTGCCTCACAAATATAGGATATGTAGCATATTTCAATTTAAATATTTAAGTTTAGCTCTTTCTCTAAGGAACTTGTTAATTTTGATTATGGCCATAGCGTAGTTGAGTTTTCTGTTTGGTCTCTTTTTTTAATTTATCTGGAAAATCTAGTCTCTTTTTGCTTCATTCAAGCACAGGAAAGTAGAAACTGCAAAATTCAAAGACTCAAGGAGATCAACACTGCATGATTAGACAAAAGAAACAGCTTTTAAGAAAGGAGCTTAACCAGTAAAACAAGATCACTTGGTGTGTTAACAGTGGGAGACAGCTGTTGCCAGCATAGTAGGCAGTGCAAAGAAGCATTAAATCTGGACTGGGAAATGGGAGTTGAAATGCAAATGAAAGAAAAGTTCATTTAGTGAGGAAGCCAACACTCTTTCTTTGTACTGAGTCCAGCAAGTTTTCTCTGCATTTTATCTGTGAGTAAAATTAAAACTACAGCTTAAACTGTTATACAGTGGTTTGACATTACTGAAATGGAAAATGTCTTCTCACTTTTCCTTCTGTCTCTCCCCTGTCCCATGGTTCCAGACCCCATGCTGATCCTTCATGCCCTCTTGCACAGGCTCTGATGCTCTTTGCTTAATAGCCCACAGAGAGCTATAATTGAAAAGCCTTAGCAGAAGGGCCTAGTGGGTAGAGGAGAATTTTCAGTCAATAAGCAGGAACAGATGGAGTTAACCAGTTTGTAGGTGGAAAACTGCTGGAGCTGCTCACCCATGACTTACAACTGCATTCTAAATATGTGAGCGGAACGTTCCACAAAGCTTTTCTGTAATGCATAACTTCTGTCCTGCTCTTTACTGTCACCCAGCTGTTCATTGTTCTCTGAAGTTATACAAGGACAATGTGTAAAAAAGCTTAAAAAAAGGTTTCTAAATAGTTCATTTGAATGCATTGAAAGGTCTTGCAATTGAAATTCAGTAAGGAAGCTTTTAAGGAAATAGAAATTTACTCTGCTCTAATACTGTTAATTTTAAGAGTAGATTGGTTGTTCAGGTGGTTTAAGTGCTGGATTTAAGACCATATTCTGTAGCCATGAAATCTGTTCAATTTTTTTAAGTAAAAGCATGCTGGTAGTCACTAGGCTGCACTGAAGTTACGTGCTGATTTACTAAGCTCAGCTGATAAAATATGCTCTGGTACATGTGCTTCAGAGAAATGGGTGTGAAACCAAAACACTGAGTATGCATATATTCCAATTTTACATTTCTCTTATTCTTTTATGTCTTGCAAAATGGAACAAAGAAATTAAATAACAACGGATTTTTACAGCAAAATTTTGAATAGAAGCTGAACTTCCCTATGAGTTATGCTTCCCTGTTCACCATCTTTTCTTTTAAATACCTAAAGAATGCTGATATCCTCCATTCTCTCTCTCATGTCTTTCTAGTCTGTTACTGCAATAATTTGTCTCTGGGATTCATTGTTTGCATTGTAAACCTTTCATTGCTTTTTCCTATGGATCTGACAGTTTTTGCTCTCTTCTGTAGTTGTGCTTAGCGCTATCTTTTAATCTCAGGCATATAGCTCTCGGTAGGCATTGTGCAAGTGCTAGAAACATCAGTTCTCAATCCTGAAATATCAGGTAAATAATGAATAATAAGCTGAAGGATGGAGATAATAAAATATATAAGTTTTTGGAGTAAAGTACTAATATGAAACCTCTACTGGCAGTAGAAGAAAAAATGAAAATGCTCTAAGAGAGATTTGAGTCCACCTCTGTTTTATAAAATGTAGACTAGATCTTACAAGGATAAGGAAGTAGGAATTATAATAATTTAGAAAGAGTCACAAAATAACCTTATAAATTGAAAGCAAGAAGCTAGAAGGTTTGGAAGAATAAAGTCGGTGGCACGATGTGTGACCTAATTGATTGTAAAGTTATAATGGACAGCTGAAATTTTTAGATTGAAGAACAGAAAAACCTGAAAGTAAATATTACATTTTTTAAGCTTTGCTTACAAAGGATAAATGTTGTTCCAGAAGAGGGATGGCAGCATGGGGTGAAGAGATTTTAAAGTAAATTTAGATAAAGGTTATCCTAGAATAAAATCCCTAAGATAAAAATTAAATAAAATAGCAATAGAAAAGAAGGATGAGTGAATAGTAGTAGTTGGTTGAGGGTCAGTGATCAGGAAATAGTGGAAGAAATGCAATTACTTGCAAAACAAGTAATTTTTAATAAAGTGGAATTTTTTTTGGAAAATAATATATCCAAATAGGATCAAATATGAATAGGTAAGACCCAAGAAAGGATTGTCATCTGATGTGAAGATGGTAGTCTTCAGTAAGACAATCAGGAACTCTGTGAAGAACCACTGTGCATAATGAAGAATGTGGTAAAAGTTAAAAGCTATTCTGTTGCACATTTGTTTGTTGCGTTCCTTGCATTCATTTCATTCAGAACCTCAAGGAAGTAAATGTGATTTCGCATAAAAATACTTTAATAGGAATATTCGCTTATCAAGTTTTTTGTCTTATGTGTGAAGGTGACTCCACCAAATTAAAAATGCATAAGGCAAATTCTAATTTTAATTTGGTTTTACTGAATTCAAAGGATCAACAACATTGACTCCTAGATCTGATAAAGATTTGCTGCTTTAGAAATTTACTTTGATATCCACAGAAGGAGGTTGGCTGTTACAGTTGAGATGCCATGGAGTATGCTATGTAATTTCTTTCTTTTTGAGCAAAGACTGCCAAGGTTACAAAGAAGATTCATGACTAATTTGCTACAGTCTCTTGAAAACACCAATATGCATTGCAAAATTTTCAGTCATGCATATATATGCCATTTACTTTTCCAGTGTTAGAGAAGTCCAGATATTGGGCACATGGAAGTTCACCAATTTATTCTTGAAGAAGGAGTTATTTTATATTAGATTGAAGTTTTGGCAAAGAATTTTAAGAAAACTTGCTGTTTCATCTTTCTTTACTCTTTTGGCACACAATATGGAAATGTTTTCAGCTGCTCAGGTTTCTTGGAGCATACTAAAAGAGCTAAAGGTACTTAGACCGCTTTTGGCATCTAGCTTACTTTTTAACGTTTTGATTCTAGCGCAGCTTGCACTGTCAGTGATGGGAGATTACTTCACATGCTAATTTGGTGTTTTGTACTAGGGCTAACAGTATTGCAAACTGTATTTTTTGTTTAGGCTTATGTATTTCTATGGGTTTTTTTTAAATTTTGGCTAATCAGTGTCACTGAACCTCTTTACATGAGGGAATCAATCGTGCTGCAAGAAGTTAAGAGGTACACTCAGAAAAATAAGATTCATAGAATCTTAGTTTGGGTTGGAAGGGACCTTAAAGATCATCTAGTTCCACCACCCCCCACTATGGGCAGGGACATGTCCCTGAATTCCATGGTTCTCAGCCCTTGGCTACAGTGAAATGAAAAGATGTAGATCAATTATGCTGTATTTCAGTTTTCTTCTACTGTTACTGCAGACTGACTCTGTAGTAGGGCTTAATCTGTTATTCTGGGGATACAGCTATGATCACAGACTTGCTCTGTAAACAGGAGATAATTCCATAAAGAATGCAGTTGTCTGTAACTGTTATTTTAAAAGTGTATCTTTCAGAACTAGATTGAATATCAATAAAGAGATGCCTTGAGAATAAGACCTTACTTTTCACATCAGAAAAACTTAGACTGTAGATTTTCCTTTCTGTCTTTTATAGGGGAATATTTTTGCTGCTGTGATTTGCTTACTCTTTATTGCTGCACTCTTAAGACATTTCCTGGGTGTTCAAATTGTTGACTGACTTTAAATGAGTAGTTCAGTGTTTTTGGTTTGTTTTACCATATGTTCCTGTGTTGTGAATGAAAGAGAATTAAGAGTTTTGCACAGTACTTCCAAAATGCGGATTTCTTACAGCATCCTCCCTCTAGGCTTGGTGTCTATTGCAGTAGTGCTAGGATATTAAAGAAAACCCTGAGACACCATGTGACAGTCATACTCAGGTTCAGAATTTTTTTTTCCCCCAGCCCATATTTTTCTCCTGTTACTCTTTATCAGCTCTAGTGCTCTAAAAATTCTTCTCCAACACTTAGCACTCTCAAATATTCCATCAGATCAATGTTTTTCCTTTCAGTATTTCTTGAACAAAGTAAATATGTAGGTACTTTAATCTTCCTTTGAAAATTCTCCAGGCTGTTGGTTATTACTTTTTTCTCTGAATTCCATGTCGTTTGTCAATAACTTTTTTGTATTGAGATGCCTAGGAGTGAATGCAATATTGCAAATATGTGATTACTTCTCTCATTATTCAGAGGCTATATTTATTATTGCTGCATGTAGCAAATTTGTATCACCTATCCACTGTACTTGTACACTTTTTTGATTATTACTGCATCACAGATTTTTATCTACTGTTTCAGATCTGTGTTTCTGCTACGTGTATTACCAGATACTGTTCCTTGTATTCCATACACATTTCTAAACTCCTAAAAGCTAATATTTCTCTTGCTCTGGCAGGTTATTGAAGTTATCGTGCTTCTTGAGTTTCTTTTTTTCCTGAAAATATTTATTAACTTATATTGCTGCCCTGGGGGCTGACTTTTGAAATTCTACAATTACTTTTTTTTTTTCTTTTTTTGGATTTCCTAGGTTTGAAAAAACCACTCCCATTATCTTGCTTATTTTATTAAGTGGTTATCAGCACAGAAACAATAGTTGCTTTGTGTGTATGAATTCTTTCATACATGCATATGTGTGTGTGTGTATGTGTCTGTGTCCCATGTGTGTATGTATATGCTTACTCATCTATAATGCATTTACCTACTCTTCCACTTAAAACAATGCTATTTACCTGCAGGAGGAGGAAGAAGAAACATATGAGCAAACTCTAGAATTCCGCAGAGGCGGCGATGGTCAGCCAAGACGGTCCACAAGACCTACTCAACAATTTTATCAACCCCCAAGAGCTAGGAATTAATTAATAAGAAGTGAAAGGTAAATATATGATCTTGATATTTAATTTATGGATTTAGCTTTCAAGAAAAGTAGACCCGGATTGTCGTATACTTCAGTGTTCTTCAGTCTTTGTGAAGTTCGTGAGAGAACTTTCTATGAATTTGCCAGTAGTTGGTTGTAAAAGAACCCTCTGCATTGGGTGGAAGAAGATGAATGTTTTGAACAAATGAATTATTGCAATCATCATTTTGCAAGTAAATGGACAACTTTAAAATTCCTGGGAAAACCTTGTTTCTCCTTTTTTTTAAAAAAAAAATAAAAGAAATTAAGCAACAGCATATGTATGACAGACTTTGCTTAATAATGGTAATCTGTTTATAAGGAGCAGGCACAGAGCAGTAATTGCTAAAGCTACAGAGAACTTTTGATATTAAATCAGTGTTTTGTCATTTAAGTGGAAATGTTATGGCTATGTCTTTTTAGTTTAGAAAGCATTTTTCTGGAAGATATTTGGCATATTGCGTCTAAATTTGTTTAAGAAATATCGATGTGTTTATGACAGAAGTTGGATATTTCTGTTTCTCTGCATTTTGTAGCTGTAGGAAGGGATTTAATATACCTGTTAGAAGAGGGAAGACAGTAAAAATGCTTTGGCAAATACCTTTTGAACTTTTCTTTTTGTAAGGACTTACGTCATCTGAGCAAGCTTTTACTTGATACATTGTCATCTGAGAAAAGTGACAGGTTTCTTTCATTGGACTACATCGAACCAGCGGCTTCTCTGAAATGAGTGGCTGCAATCCCTGCTGAAATCAGTACTGTCTGTCTCTGCCCACTGTCCCAGTTCTACTTTTTATGAGCCATTTATTTTAATAGATACTGTTTCTGTTTTGTTTAGCATGGGCAGGAGAATTTGCAGCATTAAAGCCTAAAATCTGTTAGCTCACCATTGAATGAGGAGGTAAAGGCCTAAGAATCTTTACGTACTCTGAATCTTAAGGTTGTATGTGCAGCTATAGTTTATTAAGCAGAAATGAAGGGATTATGTCATCTTCATAAAATAGAGAAAAAATAATTATAATTCTTTTACTAAACAAATGGAGTATGCTGAACTGCTTTAAGTTTACCTGTGTATCTTCTAATTCCTTAACTTTCAAACATTGATTAAAAGTCTGTTCTGAATAAAGAAAGCTTTGTGAAGTTGCATGCTATTTGCAGAACCTCTACTACAATGTGGGTTTTTTGGTCTTGAATTTGATTTTTTTCCTACTGGCCAATTTATTTTTACTGAGCTGTTTTTTCAGTTCCTTTCCTTGCTCCAGTTCTCCATGTTCAGTTGACTTAATAGGTGCTGCTGATCTCTGCAGGTTTCAATATTTGACATGTAGTAGCATATGATTTTAGTTTTGTGATCATATGCTAGAATATCCTTTTAATTTAACAGACTACTGACAATGTAAGAGCAAAAATGATTCCTTACTCTCACCATGTTAACAATTATTCTATTTTTGTTCATATCATTCTGTTTTCTTTTTTAGGTAAGTGTATCAATCACTATTAATAAGCGTGTCATGAGATAACTTATGCAGAAATAATCCTGACATGTGCACTGAGCTGAGTTCTAAACCAGCTCAGCTGGCTCAGAGGAGTGTCACTGATCAGCTGAATTAAATGTGCTCAGTTTAGAGAGCAGCCAAAACCAGGGAGGTTTTTTTTGTCTTGAGAAATACTAAAAATATTGCCTATAGTTTTACAGTATAAATCTGGAAAACTTATTTGCCTTCGGTCAGCTGGGGCAGGGGAGAAAACACATCCAGATAGAAAGATAGTAACTCCTTTATCTCAAGAAAAGCAAATGAATTGTTGGTAAGTAAGGAATAACCTTTCTAAGGCACAGGTGGTTGTTCTTTACATGTTTCGTTATACCTTGCTCTGAAGATTCTAACAGGATTCTGATTTAAATGTATAGCAGACTCAGTATCAAAACTACCTACCATAAAAATAGTTCAAATAGTATTGTTTTCTGCCAGACATC
Organism: Piaya cayana; assembly: GCA_013389865.1. NCBI lineage: Eukaryota > Metazoa > Chordata > Aves > Cuculiformes > Coccyzidae > Piaya > Piaya cayana. Next base: position 23,581 of record WAAB01024765.1, read on the forward strand.
TCTAAAAGGGGGTTATGATCAGGTAATAAGTAGTTCAGTTAAATAACCTTAAAAGCCTTGTCAACAAGTAGCAATGGACTCATCTGGGGGGGAGGAAGTTAAGATATATTTTGGAAAATGTCATGAAGCTGAACATAGTATCTCAGCAAATACTAACTTTGCTTTAAAGATAAGAGAGAGCTCCAAAGGAACCTTATTGCAGCCTTTCAATACTTGAAAGGGGTTTATAAGAAAGATGAGGACAGACTTTTTAGTAGGGCCTTTCAGTGATAGGATGAGGGGTAATGGATTTAAACTAAAAGAGTGGTGATTCAGACCAGATAGAAGGAAATTTTTTTTTATGATGAGGGTAGTGAAACACTGGAACAGGTTGTCCGGAGAGTTGGTAGTAGCCCCATCCCTGGAAACTTTCAGTGTCTGTTGAAAGTCTTGAGCAACCTGATCTTGTTGAAGTCATCCCTGGCGATTGTAGGAGGATTGGAGTAGATGACCTTTAAGGGTCCCTTCCAACCCAATCCATTCTGTGATTCTGTCCTTCTGAAGAGCTTCTTGCCACGCTGTTCTATGCTTTGGGTATTAAAAACAATTGCTTCAGACTTGTAGGAAGGTCTTGACTTGATGTTTATTATGAAGACAGAGCAATAGAACAGTCATGTTATGGTGATTCTATAATTCCAAAGGTAGGGTGATCCATACCTCACTGTGGTTGCTGTTGACATACAAATAATTGTTTCTTAATATCAAGCAGTGTGAAGTGGAGAACACTAACTTAGAATTTTATCAGAGCACTGCATTGAGAGGCCTTGAACCCATTCTAGGTTGCTCAGGATATGATTCAAATACTGGCTTTACTAGGTCTGTAAAATAAGACACTTCTCCTAGAGAATCAAGATATAAGAATTTAATAATAATAAAAATACATCCTAAGCTTGCACCTCCTGTATAGCATGTCATGACAATGTGAAAGAGAAGGGTAACAAGTAATCAGAAATGGGTGTTTTGAAGCATCAGAGCTCTTGGAGAAGCTTGAAAGAAGCTACAGTATGAACTTAAAACTGCTTGGTCATTTTCTGTTTCTTGGGTCTTCCTTTGCTACTTCATGACAAAAGTAATCTACACCTTGTCACACTTGCTATAAAATCTGCATTGAAGTCCTTGCCAACGGAGAAAGTGCATTTTTGTGAGAAGTCATTGCCAGAAAGCATTCTTTGCATGTATCATATTTAAGTGCAACCTTCAGATTTATTCTTTTAAAGACTTAGGTCCCTGTGAGTGGTGAAAAGCAGATATCCACTCTTTTGGAGGAATTAAATGAATTAACAGTAAAATATATGTAAAGAGACGTCAGTTTTAATGCTTATCTATTGGTTTGTTGTTTTTTCTTTTCATTCAGAAACCTTCTTGGGGTGAGGGGAATATTCACTGGCAGCTCCAGCTTGCTGAAGACTTTCAGAGGAAATTCTGGCTTTTTCCAAGCAACAGGATGGAACAAAGAAAGCTCATGTGAGCAGAAGGAATTTGGACCTGACACCATAAAAGACTTTTTTAAAGTTCTTAGTTATATGAGGCTGAATACTTTTTACATATGAAAGAGGCAACTTGTCAATGCTGCCATCAATAAAACCACAGTGCACTATTCTATTCTTTGCCTTGTATTCTTTTTGCTGAGCCTTCGTTGTTAGTTAACATAATGCTAATGTGTCATTTTTTTGGTTCTACTGTTGTTTCTAGTAAAGTAAAAGTAAAACATATTTTCTCAAAAGCAGACAGGATTGGGCCTTTAATTTAGATTTTAGGCTAGCATTAGTGAAACGTTAAAAAATTTCAGCTAATTGTTGTACAGTGAAATTCTGAATAGGTTTTTGACTGTATTTTCTGTTTATTTTCCAAAGTTGCTGAAGGCCAAATCACAAATTTGCCTATTATGTTTTTCATGATCAAAGGGGAGAAAAAAAGCATTTTCAGTTTCAATAGTAGTTTTCTAAATAGTCTTAGCTAATAAATATTTTCTTTTTTTAGGAATATTTATATTACAGAAATAGAAACATTTTTAGAAGGAACAGGAAAGTTCTTTAAACAAAAAATACCGAAAGGTGCATAAGGGTATTTTAAACATGTATATGTGTATACATGCACACATGTGCAACCAGTTGAATAGTAGGTTCTAACTTTCTTGTAGCTTTAAACTGCTTCCATTGGTTCATTTTATTAAATTGTTCCAGTTATCATTGACACTTGAAATAATCTTATGTCTTTCATTCTATGCTGTATCTTTGACTCTTATGTGTTTATGACAAATAGTTGAAATTCCACTATTTCTTTAGCTGAGAAGCACTCAAGATCTGTGTACCATACAAATTCTGTCTAAGCTTTATTCTGATTGTTTAATTAAGACTGAGATAGTTCTGTAAAGACAGAATTTTACATGAGATATGTATTGATAATATAAGTTGTACAATTAATTCTACTGAATTTCTCTGAGTGCTCATACAAGACTCTGGCTAGAACCTGTTTTTTTGGATGGAAAGAAATTTTATATTGGTGATGTAATTGAATGTATTTACAGTACAGAATGTGGATTACTGTCCAAATGCATTTAAATCTTACCAAACACACAAATATTGCAGAATAGTAAGGAACCATGTGTTATGCTGCCTTAATGGATCTTGAGCAGCTTCTTGAGAATTATAATGCAACTCATAACTAATTCTAAAGAAATTTGGAAGCTTAAAATGTGAGCTGTACAACGGTGACTTTCTTCACTATCAACTGGCACACAAAAAAATTTATGAAATTTGTTAGATTTAAGATAGAAAACACTTTCCAAATGCTATGAATCATCCCGATCCGTTCTGCTAAATTGTACCAGCAAATAAATAAATTGTAGATCTAATACATCGGATGTTGGATGCTTTACTTCAAGAATTATTACCACGATCACTGATAGCAACTATTCAGCTTCCTAAAGTGATGCAGCCGTAGCATTGTTTTAAAAAGCAGTTTTGATTTTATTTTATTGGGTTTTGGCACAATCAGTGTGCCAAAGCAATTTCTGCTGTTAAAGTAACTTTTCTATTCTTTTGAGCTATTATTCTTGCTATGAACTAAATCATAAAATTCAGAAAACTACAGTCTGATTTAGTGAACAGTAAAGAATAAAGCCTACTTATGTAAATCTGAAGACTATTTTACAGTGCAGCATTCCTCTGTATGGGTTATGGCACATGAAATTAGGACATGTATGTGCAGCTGTCAGTAGGCAAAGGAAATTTATTTGAGAATATCGTTTTTACTGGTGCTGAGGGAACTGGAAAGCCAGAGTAATTGAACAACTGGAGAGTCTCCGTGAAAAGACATGTTGTGTTTGTGTGGTTTCCTTTGTGTTTTGGTTTCAACTGAAATAACTTGTTTTAAAAGCTTTGCCTGTTTAGGATCCGAAGAATCAGTGACTGAGTAGATTAAAACTATTTACATCAACCTGTTCTGAAAAGCAAGATTCTTATGTTCAATCTCATTGATTCCTATATATGAAAGCAGCACAATGATAAACTAGGTATGTATATAAGTTATTTTATTTATTTGTATAATACGTCAAAACCACATTATAATAATTTGCCAGTCATAATGTAGTAAATTTTACACACACAGCAACAACATCAATTTATTTAGCATTTGTGTTCAGGAAAAGTTGCCATGACTGGATAGGTTTTCAAAACTGATGTAAAACTCAACTTCTAATTCTTCAAAAGGAAGAGTAAAAGCAAGCTCATCATCTTTGTTGGGCAACATCTGTGTAGTTAAACAGAAAAAAAGGCTGATAAGGAGCACTGGATCCTGATTATGCACCGAGTTATTTACTAGCTTGATTTCTGACTCTGTGTTTTGGAGTGTTGTTCACTAGCTGTTTCCAAGACAAACTTGTTAAAATATTTACCTTTTACAAGCTGGAAATAAACCAATCTGTGCCTCTTGATCTGTCAACCAGTAGATCCCTGGTCCATGGCCCTCCTTTGCTAGGGCTATAAATGCAGCTTATGAGAATTTCTATCATTAATTTATGAATGCAATTCTAACTAAGTGTTCTCCTTGCCTTGGACTTTCATATATATATTTTTTTTAACCTAGAGGAAATTAAAAAGAAGTTAGATTTTCTGATTTAAATTATTCTAAAAGTTATGTGCCAAGTTTGTAGTAGTATGATTGATTTTATTTTTTTTTTACCTTTAAATTGTTGAGGTGTAAAATCATTTTGAAACATAAAGTATAAAGGTTTTGGTTTTGACTTACATGTTTTCAGGCTTTTTAATCAAAATCTGATTCAAGTTGTCATGTTTTAAATTAAAATTCCTCCTTGGACTAACATCCTCTGATAGATATTCATATGTGTTTTTATATATGTATGTTAATATAGCTTTTTCTTTTGTCATTAACAGGTGCTTTCTTAATAAGTCTTTGGCGACAAATGTACAAAACATTTTGAGGATTACTTGTCACTCTTCCAAGAAACACTGCTGAATCTCTGTAATGAGTCTCATCTGTCCCTGCAGAATCTCTCTGTAATGACTTGAGCCTTATGCAGATGAAACTTGTTGACAATATGGCTTTCCAAGGCAGTATTAACAACGTGTATTTCCATTGTGTGGTAGAAGGTTGCTATCAGACAAATCTTATCCACCAGAAGAACTTTACATAAGTGAATAATGAGTAAATGTGAATGGAAGATGAAGATTTAGCTTGAGGTAAAACTGAAGACACATTTGCAAGAGAACTCCCAAACAGACAAACAAACTAATGAAGACTGATCTAATGTTAACTGGTAGCTGAAAGAATCTGGTGGTGTAGGGTAAACAGTCCTTTTCTAGTGTTATGGTTGGAGGGGACTTCTTCATACAGAAAAATCTCCAGTACTTTTGTGCATAGACAGGAACGTATTGTCTGGAATTATTGTCTATAGATGCTTTCTTGAAGAAGAATGTTATTTTGGCTGTCCTCTCATCACATGACTTGATCCAACTTCCAGTACAATCTAACTTTCTTGAGAACTGTCAGCCTCAAGAATGGCTAATGGCACAATTTAGCTACCTCAGTTTATCTTTCTACTTGTTAAACAACTATTGAGGTGTTCTCTTGTTCTTGGGGTTTTTTTTTTCTTTTCTGCAAGTTTTTTTGAGCAGCATGTTACAGGAGAGCAGCTAAACTATGGAGAGTACTCCAGACATGTAGGCTCTGACCTCAGCATGATATGCCTGTGAAAAGCTTTGTGTATTAGTGGTATCCTTCAAAGAAATGACAAAGACTCATAATTCTATTTTTTTTCTTTTTTCAATATTAATTTGATATCTATTGCTTGTGTTGGCCTGCTCTGGATTTAAATTACAATTTTGTTTGGGGTTTTTGAGAATGATTCCAAGTTATTTAAAATGTAAAGACAGAAATTATATTTAATTTTCCCAAAAGACTGAGAGACCATAAAAAGCTAGTTTCCATACAGACACATGGGTGCTGATGGGCATAATTGTATTTTGGAAATTACAGTGGTACGAATGAAACCAGAATCTAGTATGTATTAAAAATAAATCTTAAATGCGTTCAGATAAATAGGAACTGTAGGAAGGCAAATGATTAGGTAGATAGTAGCAACAGAGCAGGTGGTCTAAAAAAAAAATTCTGCCGCTGTTCCTAAGGAAGATGTTTGCATTAATATTATTGTGCCTTGTAATATTTAATGCAACTTGACTAATCTATTTCTGTCTTAAAATGAATGCGTAGGTAAGTATTGTGCAGAAGATATTAATGTCATTTTCAGGCAGTTTATTATGTCATGAGATATTGAATGTTTTGCTTTTGTACTATCTATTTCTAAACTGCAGAAGTTAAAGAACATGAATAATACTTAACTGTTTTATAGTCAAAGTAGTCTTACCTCCCAAGTGTATTTTCTTAGTCATTAGATGAATGGCTATGTCTCTCTTAAAACAGCTGTAATCTTACATAGCTGTGCACAGATTTAAGTCTCGATTAACCGTCTATTTTGTGCTGATTAATCTTCTGTAGCTATTTAGCAAATGAACTTGGATTTTTACAATAATAATAAAAGTAAAAATCAGAGTACGTAATGGATGCTCTATCATTTTGACTTGCCACAAATGAAAGTGATTTTTGTATGGGGGTAGAATAGCATATGCAAAATCAGCATTCCTTGTGCTATTTCAATGAATAAAATAGCTTTTTTAAAAAATGATTTTTTTAAAATGTAAAAATTGGAATCCCTCCCTCAGCCCCGGCAATTAAAAGAGTTATCATCACAATTTAATTGATGGAATGAAACGGATGATCTACTCTGGCATTTCACTGCTTTTCCCATATCTGTCTATTTGGGTATATTCCGATCAAATGCTCCCAATAACAGGTAGTCTTCACAACCAGGTACAAAGTGTGTTTTTTACTGCAGTTGGTTGAATTAAAATGTATATCAAAACTTGTTTTAGAATTGTACTTGGTAAAGTTGAGATATATCATGCTTTAATCAGGAGTTGGAGCTATAGATGGCTTTCATTGTACAATGGATTCAGCATGGAATCATAGAATGGTTTGGGTTAAAAGGGACCTTAAAGATCGTGCTGCTGGCTCATGTTGAGCTTGTCAATGAGCACCCCTAAATCCTTCCCCGTGGGGCGGCTCTCAGTCACATTGTCCCCCATCCTGTATTGAAACCACAGATTGCCCTGACCAGGTGTAGGACCTTGCACTTGGCCTTGTTGAACCAATTTTATTTAGTTGCTTTAACTTTGAAATGCCATTTTCAAAAGGAAAACTAAAGAATAAGTTCTTACAGCTGTACATAAAACACTGAAAATGTGACTGAATTAAGAACAAGAAGCTGATGCCTACTGCATCCTTTGAAATTTGCTAGAGTTGTGACATCTTAAAACATGCCATGCACATCAGCCAACAAATTTTGCACTCTGTGACTGTGGAGTCTGGCATTTTTTCCAGAATACTGATGATCTGAACAATTCTGATAGAGAATAGTCATATTTGAAAACAATTTACCCCAGCACTTCATTCACTCTCTATACCCCATGAAGAACTTAGCTTTAGTTGCCTCTGGCACTCTGCCTTTCTCACAGCACTTTACAACAAACCAGACACAGTTGGGAGTCTCAGACTGAAGTTGATAGAGAGGTAAAGATACTGACATTGTTTTTAAAAGTTCCTTCTAACTTAATATAAGAAGCTGTCATATATACTTGGAAAATGTGGAAGAAGCTGGGACACTATAGTTAAAGAGTTGCTTAGGATGAATGCTGTATCATTAATGCATTACAAAGTGCCCTTGTGTATACTTGAACAAGGACAAGACAGGTAGAAAAAATAACTATTTAAATAATCATATGGTAACAGTTTTGCCAAATAAAGCCTACCATCTGCAGAGTACTTGATGTCCTAAAATGCAGCCACTCCTGGGTCAAATGCACAGTATCTATAGATAGAATCTCAAATTTAAGATCCTTTAAATGTGTTGTTCATGTCAGCACCATTTGTTTGGCTTTTCTGTTTTGGATAAATGTGGTTATCTTGGAGTGGTTGTTAAGTTTATGCTGTTTACTTACAGTCTAGGTGAGTTGCTGTTATTTTCTAGTGGGCCAATAGCAAGTGTCTGTGCCACCATATTATTTGATTTTTCTTTTTATTGGTGGTTAGAAATAGTAATTATATATTGATGTTTCCTTGATACTAATGGAGGCCACTCTAGTAGTGAGAGCAGGCCATATAAACAGGAATGGAGGAATTGCGGGTCATATGCTGAAGCCCAGCCAGTCTGTAGAACTGGATTTATGTCCTCATCTGCCCAAACCATTGATATCTCCCCCCCATAATATTTGTACCACGTCTGCTGTAGAGAAAGTACGTTTACAGACAACACTAAGCTGTGAGGAAGTATCAGTCTGCTGGAGGGTAGGAAGGCTCTCTAAAGGAATCTGAACAGGCTAGACCACTGGGCTGAGACCAATGGTATGAGTTTCAACAAGGCCAAATGCCGGGTCCTGCATTTGGGGCACAACAACCCCAAGCAGTGCAACAGACTAGGGGAAGAATGGCTAGAAAGGTGCCTGGAGAAGAAGGACCTGGAGGTGTTGATTGACAACTGACTGAAATGGCACGACCAGCAGGTCTAGATAGGTCATTTTGCACCTGTACTTGGCACTGGTGAGACTGCATCTTGAATATTGCATTCAGTTCTGGGCCCCTCACCACAAGAAGGATGTTGAGGCTCTGGAGCGTGTCCAGAGAAGAGCAAAGAAGCTAGTGAAGAGGCTGGAGAACAGGCCTTGCGAGGAGTGATTGAGAGAGCTGGGGTTGTTTAGCCTAGAGAAGAGGAGACTGAGGGGAGACCTTATTGTTCTCTACAACTACCTGAAACTAGGTTGTAGAGAGGAAGGTGCTGGCCTGTTCTCCCAAGTGACAGGGGTCAGGACAAGGGGTAATGGCCTCAAGCTCCACCAGGGGAGGTTCAGACTATTTGTCAGAAAAAAATTTTTCACAGGAAGGGTCACTGGGTTCTGGAACAGGCTGCCCAAGGAGGTGGTTGAGTCGCCATCCCTATGGGTGTTTAAAAGACGGGTGGATGAGGTGCTGAGGGACATGGTTTAGTGTTTGATAGGAATGCTTGGACTTGATGATCTGATGGGTCTTTTCCAACTTGGTAATTCTATGATTCTATGAAAGCATTCATGAATGATGAGTCATGCAGTTTCTTTGTTATATGCAATTATATTCTGATTGGGAACAAGTGTGTATGCGGTGATAGATGTGTCTCTCAAGAAAATGCATGTCCACTGTGTTTGTCTGAACACACTGTTCAGATGAGCCATTTCTGACTTGTACTCTGTAAACTTAGGGATTGCATTACTTATTTTTGTGACTTTTCCTTAGGTAACATAACAGTTATGATTCAAAGACAGTGTAATGCAGAATAATAATGATACTTACTTTTGGTTTGATATGATGTATTTTTCCAGGCAAAATTTCTATCATAAAATGGGGGAAAGTATTCTGGTTCTGGATTAAATTGGCAGAAGTAATACTGCTATGTACTTTTGCCTCAGATCCTTTCATCAAAGACTGCTTATCAATGCTAATTTACATTTTAATATCACATTTTTAAGGCAACTTTGACTTTCATCTCATACATAGGCTGTAGTCTTTTATTGCGCTATTTCTTCAGCATAGAAAATGGGAACCTCCTGAGTCCTCTGCATATGAGGACTTTGTTAGGTTTTTGTGGACATTGATTAATTTCTCCCTGTGATAAATTTCCTTAGCTCTTGAAAGCACTTAGCTCTGTTATTCCCAATTACTCCTGTTACCAGGTTGTTACAGAATTTAATTCCTCAGAAGTCTAAAAGTCTTCTAATTACTGCCTGAACATATTCAGTTATATGCACTTGTACTTGTGTCACCATTGACCGAAGCTTTAAAGAGCTGTCATCTGACTCTTGAGGTATTTCTAGGTAGATTCTAAACTGTGCTAAATGAGCGCATGGAAGAAAAGTATTCTGCAAATTCTTTTCAGTAACTATTTGCAGTGTGGTACCATGCTATTGCAGTAGTTGTATGACTCAAATAGTTCTTCGTGCTTGTATTATGTGCAGTTGATGTCCAGTTGTATATGCTTTCATTGATGAATTCTTTAAAATTATACATTCATAGAATCATAGAA
>WAAB01024767.1:0-20821 GCA_013389865.1 Piaya cayana
TGTGAGTAGCATTCAAGTTTTTTCAATTTAGATTTCATTTTTTCTTACGCAGTGGTTTTTGCGTAACGAAGAGCTGATGTGATAGAAATCCATTACTTACCACAATGGGACAGATGGTGGCCAGCTGATCATAGAGATACCTTGCTTCGGAAATGCTGCAAGCCTGGAACGTTACCTGTTGGAAGAAGTACAGTTGCTATCACAATTTCTGTAATTATTACACAAGCACAGTCTTCCAAGATTCAGAATCAATGATATAATACAATGATTTAAATACACAGAATTTTAAGGCATTTNAGAAAATGTCTTCATGTTAACTGAAACTGTAAAGTAAATCAACCAAAAAACCTCAAAGATTCCCAAGTTCACTGGCGGGCTCAGTGGTAGATTTTTTTGGAGAGGGAGTGGTGGAGTGGGGAGGGAACGTGGGAATTTATTTGTGTTTTTGAATCCGCAGACAACATTCATTAAAAAAAAATCCTATGTTAGAAAAAGGGTGTATGGCATAGAAAGCATTTCTTCTGTGTCCGTTCTTCAAGTGGCTATCGGAATAAAAAAAAAATTGAAAATACAAGACTATTTATGTAACTCTGTTGCAGGGAAGCAGCTAAGTATGATTTTTTGTTATCAAGAATTATCAGTTGGTACACAAGCAGCTTTTTAAAGGACCTCCCAGTCTTGTTTCCATTCTCCTTTTCCCTGCGATGAAGCTACTGAATTTGACAACTGAGTACAAGAATGGAAACAGTAAAATGATATTCCATAAAAAAACCCTAATATATTTTAAAACAAGTTCATAGAATAACTGAAAAGTAAGCTGTATTTTTTATTTGATCTTAAGAAAGAGATGATGCAGGACAGACCACATCAAGCTTAACACTTTGTAAAAACATGCAGTATTATATACACTTTACTACTACATCAGATTCTCTCTAGTTTACCCTTCGTGACAAGAAATAATACTTAGCTGCTGTCTCAGTCTCTACGGGAAGTGCTTTGAATGGGGTTATTTCTGCCAGCACTGTGAAACAAGAAGAGCTTGGAGAATTTGCTTTAATCCCCTACAGACTTAACACTAGACTCTTCCCACCTCTGCTTCCAAGACAGCAGTGGCTAAAGGCACATTTTACTGACAGTCAAATACACAGCTACTACTTTTTTAGGGAAAACCTAAAATTAATAATCAAAACCCACACCCATTTCTACCAGACAGCTCAGTTTCCATTCCCAATGTCCTTTGGTCACGCCTGAAAGAAGACCACAGGGAAGATGATCTTTCACACTTGAAAAGTGCTGCAGTTCCAGAAGGTGCCTGCTTAAATGGGATTTGACCAATTCAAGAAACTCTTTCAGAAAGGCAGCCAATGACATTTGGATATTATCAGAAAATAAACATAATACAAGCAAACAAATCTGGATTTTAAGACTAGATTACCGGGTATAAGATCAAATCGGTGGTTTGCCATTCTGAAAATGGATCAGTTGAATTAAGCTAGATAAATTAAACATATGGCAAGTCTTAAAAAAGGAAGCATTTAGGAAAGGCGACATTCACTAACATCTGGAAAGGTTTTTACCTGAAGACAACAGTTTCCCATTCCGAAACCCATAGCATCCATGTATATATAGTCCGGCTTGGCCGCCTTTGCTGCTTCTCCATCATCATTAGGAAAGGTTTCAAAAAATGGTGATGGTGTGTTCTTATCTTTAAATACTGTGAAGAAAATGCAGGTACTTAGTAACCCAGAGCATTAGAATGATCAGTTATTTTGAAAAACGAGAAGGATAGATTGAATTTACTCACTTGGCACGTTTATCACAACCTTTTCTCCCCTTCGGTGCCGAATGTTTCTGGTCAGTGTACTGCAACAAAAGAGAGTTGGTTGAAATACCTGAAATTCTCTCTTTATGCAAATGTTTTCATAGTTAGCTTCTCAGCAATGCTCATGGTTTCAGAACGTCAACTTTCCATTTATTTTGAGCACTTTCCTCCAGGACACCTCTTTTCCTGGTTAAGATACAACACTGAATTTTTCTTAAGTAAAGTCAGTCTTATTTTGATGGACTTCACGGTACTATGCTGATAGAAAAGGCAGAAATAAAAGGCTACTGACCTGAAGAATACAAGGGCAAGTGAAAAAGTATGTTTAGTTTTAAAATAGAATGATTTTTCAGCCTGACCTAGTGGGAGGTGTCCCTGCCCATGGCAGGGGGGTGGAACTGGTTGATCTTTAAGGTCCCTTCCAACCCAAACCATTCTATGATTCTACGATTCATTCTCTGAAGTCTCACCTTACAATGCAAACCGCTCTCAGACTATGCAAGTAGTCTGACACCATAATCCATTTCAGTGTAACTAGGGCAAACTACCGCGTACATGGAGATGATGTTGCTGTGACATTAACTGAGGGAGAGCTCGTTTAACTGTGACGGAAGCAGTTAGCCACGGGATTTCAAATTGGGAATAATTTTGCAGGAGTATAACCAGCACTTTTTGCTCCGTAATGGCACGAACCACTGTATTAAGTTACTTGAACTTAAGAGTTCACTTTCTTAAATGACTTTGACAGAAAATACACATCAACGCAATCTTCTCTGTCCAAGTCCTTGGCATATCTGCTGCAACCATCTACACAGATCTCTCTTGCAGTAATGTAAAGAAATTGCAGGTATGCCTATGATATTTAGGCAGAAAAAAATATTCATCACCTCATTCACAACCATAAATACACTTACCTGAATCTAGGATGTTTATTGATGGCTTCATCTGGAAAAAAGAGGGATTTCGAAGCTCCTCCTTCTACTGGTCTTGGCTTGTATTCCGGCAGTGTAAACCCAGGGCACCCTAACCTATGCAGCACAAAAAAGAGATTTAAAGTATAATGAAAACAGATTGATTTTAGAATGGTCAGATGATCAGAGATTAGGATTCCAGTAGAGATGGTTTTGAAACTTATATGTACTGTGAGTAATTCTGAAGTGCTTTTCAAGACTGCTCTCTATGCATGTGGAATAGAAAAAAAAAGTTCTTAAAGCAGTTGCCGCTAAAAGATCAATGCTTGTCAACAACCAGCTTCTGTGGTGGTTATATAAGAATGCACGCCCCCTTTTTTTTTGGTGTGTGTATGCATATTATTGTAGCGAGAATGTAGTAAAAAGACCCAAACCCACAAAAACTCAGAAATATATGTTAGCAAGACTCCAGTCAAACCAACCGGGACTTGAATGGCAAGACAGCAGAACAAAGAAATAAGAAATTAAATAGCCTAGGAAGAACAATCTCTGAAGGATGAAACTACTTTTGGGATGATCCCCAAGTAATAAGCAAACTACATTGTATTATTTACTGGCTTTTACTAAAGTCTAGTTTATTGCTCCTACAGGATGTAAAATATATTTATCTGCATCTACAAAGCGATGAAGAATTTCTCTCCCTTTATTCCTTGCAAGAGCAAATCCAAAATGTTTGCACGCAAGATTTATTAAATGAAATAATCTATTTGTAAGGTTACAGGGCCAAAAACCTCAACTCAGTAACACACAAAGAACTACTTAGCTACTGCACTTTAAATAGGCTCTTACTACCATAATGATACCTAGTATAGCTTTCATGAAGAGGAAACATTTTGTGAACAAATTGTTCTTAAAATAGTGTTCATAGGGCATAATATAGACATTTTGGTCCCTGAACTTTGCTGCTAAGTCACGTTTTGTACCATTCCTACTCAGCAGAAGTTTAGGGCCACTGTATTCTGTATCACCCAGCAAGGCCAGCTGCTTCTCTTCTACCACAGAGCAATTTTTTTTTTTTTACTATTTTAAGCATAACTTATCTTCATTTGACTAACTAGGCTAGTTAAAATGAACATATTAAGACCCTGTTTACAGTTATGTTTGAAAGGAAGGTGACAAAGTACGGTTTATCCTAGGTCATGAAGTACATCCTAAGTTTAATTTCTTCAAGACTCTCCTTACAACAATAAGAAGGAAGCAACCTATCCTTTGCAAGGGTGTTATGAACCCAGAAGAGGTGCACTCCTCTCTAGATTCAGTAAGTAGAGTATTACAAACATTTTAAGTCTTTGTTTCATAAGGATAAACACATCCCTGTTCTACTGTGTGCTCCAAGCCACCAAAGTGAGTTTGCATGTGCTTCTGTGGAAAAAAAAATACTGTTAAAAAATAGATCAGGTTAGCCATGTTTTACAAAACTGCTATTTATAAAGCTTGCAAAATGGGTAAATAGAATTCTATTGTACATGGTTTGGCATACCACTTCCAGATAGTAGATGACCCTACAAACAATGCTTCATGTTAGAAACACTCAGGTATTCTCTCCTAATACAAAAACATCACAGATAAGAATTAACCTAAAAGTATAAATGATGGCTTGTTTTTCTTGTTGCAATAAAAATTTAAGGAAACACAGCGTTACGCTTCAGCATCCCTCTCACCTTGGAAATGACGTCACAGTGCAAACAGCCTCATTTTCTTTGAGCACAGAAGCAGCCTCCTGCCGTCTTTTCCTCATGTTGTCTTGCACGGTGTTGAATTCAGACATGGTTCCCCCATAGGGCTGCCCGGGTGTCCCTTCAATCATATAGCTTCCATATTCAGGTCGCCAGAGCGTTGGGTGGCTATAATAAAAAAACCAGCCTTGTTTAAATATTTCTACAGTTTCCAAAAATGATAAATTATTTGCAAGAATTTCAGAAATGAATGCATCTTGGAAGAAAAATTCTAAATAATCAGCTTTAGGAGAGTGTAATACTATGTACCTTCCAATGTACCTCACTGTGGGGAGGCAGTGAAAAAAAGTTAAGGCACAATTTTTGGCCATAAGAAGTGTTGCTGCATAGTGCAATAAGTAGGATTTGTTTATGCTAAATTGCCATCATCTTTACGATCTGTCTCCAGCTTTGCTTCTCTGGGTTTTAACCGAAACTGAAACATACAGCACATTCCACAGCTTCCACGAGACAAGACAAATTTAATGCTCAATTACTTCTTTCTGCTGCCTGTGAAAATCTGGTCCCGTTTCGGAAATTTATCAGGTTAAGAAATGAAATTAGGTTTGAGTGCACCCAGTCACAGCTGTGAAGTGGTACTTTCCCATCCCCTTGCGAAGCCATCCCATCTCCCTGGAGCACACTTGACCAGAGGAGAGTCACATCTCCCCTCCTGTTCTTTCGGCAAGAGCACAAACCCTAAAAGCAAAGGGATTAATTCTTGCAGGCTTTCTCAGCAGTCCCTCCACTGAAAAGGTCAGATAGGGAAGACTGGCTGAAGATGAGGTTGAGGTACCTAGAAAGAAGCAGACAGGCCCAGGGCACAGAAGCTTTTCAGCACAACAGCAGAGTTTCTCCATCTGTAAACTGTGACTTGCTTTAGGCTCTCTTTAGCCAAAGCACTTCACTGTCTCTGGACTCATGTCTCTGCTGCCATCAACTAAAAGGCAATCCACACTTCTCCAGTGAGTTGATGCAGGGATATGATCCAGTTAGTCCCAAAAACTTAATGAGAGAGGATGAGGAAGAAGCATCCTGCTGTCATAGAATCATAGAATCACCAGGTTGGAAAAGACCCACCGGATCATCGAGTCCAACCATTCCCACCAATCTCTAAACCATGTCCCTTAGCACCTCATCCACCCGTCCCTTAAACACCTGCAGGGAAGGTGACGCAACCCCCTCCCTGGGGAACCTCTGCCAGTGCCCAGTGATCCTTTCTGTGAAAAATTTTTTCCTCATGTCAAGCCTGAACTTCTCATAGCACAGCTTGAGGCCATTCCCTCTTGTCCTGTCCCCTGTCCCTTGGGAGAAGAGGCCAGCTCCCTCCTGTCTACATCCTTTCAGGTAGATGTAGAGAGCAATAAGGTCTCCCCTCAGCCTCCTCTTCTCCAGGCTAAAAAGGGGGAGAGCTCTTACAAACAGGCTTCACCCCCAGCCCTGGCTGGTTCCTGCAGTCAGGGGCACAGGGGTAAGCATGCACACACATGCTTCACGGGGCAAGGAAGGTCTGCTACACAATTACTGTGTGCACAGACACGAAATCAGAGTAAGACAATACAAATACACAAACAGTAACTTCTGTGGGCTCACCATGACATCTTTTTTTTTTTCAAATCACAACAAAAAGGGTGTACAGACTGCCTGCAAGTGTGCTCTAAATCTTTCATTTCCTGTGCCCCAGCTACATCTGAAAATATTGGTATCTGTGGCTTACAGTTTTATTGGTAGCAGACCTGAATGTTGAGCTAGGACTACAAAATTCTGTACAGTATCATAACAGGAGGGGGGGAAAAGAAAAAAAGAAATGAAACAGGAAACAGATACTCACTTGGGGTTTACCTTCTCACCCTTTTCTTGCAGCGTCTGAAGAACATCTTCACCGCAGAGTAGCACACGCACTTTCTTATTCTCATGGTCAAATTTCACTAACATATATTCCACCTTGTAAATAACAAAAGCAAAATAAACAATCAAATAATAAGATTTTGTTCACGTACAAACACATTGGCACGGAATATTAATCATTAAGTTAAAAAAAAAAGAAATGAGATTTCAGACTGAACTTTATCTCTACAAAAGCTTAAAAACTATCACTGACTATGAATGCGGTTAACAACACTGGAGAAGATGGCTGCAGGCTTTTTTAATCTTGAATAAAGAAATAAAATCCCTTGAAATCGGTCTTGATTATTTTCCCTTACATTTCTAATTGTGGTTATTTAAAAAAATGGATGAATTTGTATTATCCTCCACATTATTTTTCAGACAAAAAAAAATAAATTAAAACCCCAGGCAAGCCATCCTTCTGTCATCCCATGAGTTACTCTCTGCTGCCGACAAAAAAAAAAAACCAAACAGAACCCTGTCTTTCTACAAAGACACCTATTTACACCCATCGCTTGTTGGAGTAAGGGAAAGCCCGTGGTTGTCACAGAGAGCATCACTCCAGTGCTTGGCACAGCACGAGGGTTTCCACCTGTTCTAGATGAAGATTTGCTGCCACCTCTTCTCACCCTTCTGCCCAGAGGCACACCTCGCCTCAGGATCTCTGCCTTCTGGTCCCTGTCCTTGCCCCAGGCTGGGACCCATCGTCTCTCCCAGAGATACACCAGCAGAGAACCCCATTCAACAAGTCCCTAACAACAGCAGCACCAACATCGCCTCCCAGCACCAGAGAACATTGTCTCCTTAACAGCGATTATGTGAAAGCAGCCAAGTCTGAAACATCCTTGTGTCAAGTTTT
Organism: Piaya cayana; assembly: GCA_013389865.1. Lineage (NCBI taxonomy): Eukaryota > Metazoa > Chordata > Aves > Cuculiformes > Coccyzidae > Piaya > Piaya cayana. The sequence goes on from WAAB01024767.1 coordinate 7,255, forward strand.
CTAATCTTCCTGCATACTCGCTATCAAAGCTTCCATGAAGACTTTTAGAGCACTACCCACTATAGCAACCCAACAGTCACTTGGATCTTCACCATTTACTGATATAATCTACTTTCTAACACCTAAATGGTGGGGAATTCTTTCAGGGAAGTGTGAAAGGCAAGACAGCCCCTAAGTGCAATGTGGTGCCTAAGCAGAAGCACATCACAAGACTATCAGCTTGGAACCCCCCCAGCTGGACCAGCAGTAATGTGCAGGGCCTTGAAACTTTCACAGCTCACCCAATACAAACATCAACCTGTTGTTTAAAATTCAGGCTGTAGCTCTACAGCCAGAACTTGCTGGGTTTTGCACCGTGCTCCTCTGTTTCATTTTCCCACACTGCCTAAAGATGCATCCACTGGTACTTATCAGGTACCACTGCTTCAGCCCTAGGAGATCAGATTCATGCAAGATGCTGATATTAAAGTTGCAGTGTACTAACTCATGGCAACGTCTACTTGTACAGAAGTCTGATTACATACAGGAAAACAGCTTGCCAAAACACTGGGAACTTGTGCAGTGTTTTCACAGAATCATAGAATCAACAGATTGGGAAAGACCCACTGGATCATCGAGTCCAACCATGTTCTTTGGTTGCTTCAGTGTTCAGGGAAGCTATTGCTAGGTATTGTGACAACAAGTAGTATCCTCTGTTGGGATTTGTGATTAAATCACAAACAGCATTATCCAAGAGTGTTTGTAATTCTATTGATTAGATTCTAATCTGATTAGACGCAAACTCAGGAGGAACTCATTCAGCAATTACGCATAGTCTCAATACTTTTTAAGACAAAATTTTAAAACTCTAGACTAGAAATTGGTAATTTTTTGGAAGTGGTGTATTTTGTGGTTTCAGTGTGTTATGCCACTAAAAACCTGTTTGAGATAACTACAGACCAGAATGCACCCCACACTGATTTATTTGCTATCTAGTATCACTCTCTCCAGTGAGACTTTGATCCATGATTATCAGCAACAGAGACTTCTCTCATACCTTCCAGTTTCCTACCATATTCAACATCATCTCCTCCTGCTTCAGGAAGGTATCATCCGCACTCAAACCCAGCCTAAACTAGAGGAGTTATGCAAGCACACAGTTCTCCAAGTCATACAGATGGATGTGTGAACGGACATCAAGCCCATCAGACGTCTGGCCTCCTACCACACCACCTATGTGGGCTGGCAGCAGAAAAGGAGGCAAAGGGAGTGCAGCTGCCTTTGAATGACCCTAAAGCTGAACATTTGTCCACCATTATTACATGAATATGTTACTGTAATTGGCCTCCTGCCTTAAACATCCCTCTCCAAATGCAACTGCGATGAGCTGGTGCTGTGAGCACAGCACTCCTCTGTAAACCATATTACAAGTTTCACAGAAGAAAATCAGCCAAAAGTGTAAAGAAACATTAAGCCAAGAAGGCGAAATCAAAGTGTTTCATAACCCAAGCACAGTACTGAATATATTGCATTTATGTGTCTAGCTTTAGAAACAGCTACTACTCTTGCCTCCGGAAACACTGACTCAATCTTCAAAGCTGTCTTAACACATAGAAGATCTGCCATTAATTTTAATGAGAAAAGAAAAAGCCTTCAGACAGCTGCCAACAATTCCAAGAAACCCACAGAGTATCTCACCAACAGAGGGACTGACTGAATGGGCATCCTTAAGGAATTTAATTTAAGCTCATTAAAAGATTTAGCCTACAGCCAGAAAGAGAGAAACAAATTCAGAGTTCACACATTTATACCAGCTCATCGTTCACAGATTCCTCTGTTATCTATTCACAATAAAGTCCAGAGAACTGCGGCCAAGGTGAAAGCATCAGCATGCCTGGCAGAGCTTCAAGAGTTCGAAAGCCAAGCATGTGGGGTTTCACCCAACATTCCTAATTCATCATTTTGCCAAGCTCTTTAGAGTTCGCTTTACTCTCTAATATTAACTAGGTCCCCTAGCAAGCAGCAAAATAGACATGAGGTCAAATCACTGATGCAGATGACTGACAAGCAGCCTTGCTAAGGGCTAGCTAGGAAAGCGCACCCTGCCACGGTAAAAAAAGGGCCACTTTGGACCTATGTGCCCAGCTGGTGCTCTCACCCAGCAGCAAATCCTACACATTTCCATCCTCTGGCTGGCACGTGCTGTAAGGCTGCCAAGGACAAGAAGTGGCTTCCCAGCTTCTCCCTGCAGACAGACAGGCTCCACAATGCTTCAGTGGATGAACCTCTCCAACCAGCCCTGGACTGTCCAGCTTGCAGAAGTGCTGTGGCACCTTGCCGTGAGAAGGAACAGCAGTTTGGTCAGCAAGGTTGCAAAGCAAAAGCTGTATTTCCACACATAAACACAGAAAAAGTCTAAAAAAAACCACAAAGAAAAACTATTCTTTACAGCCTGTCTTCCTCACAACTACTAACTGCACCTACAGCGTACTTCCACGCCAGCTCCACTCCACTGCTGCATCTTCTAGGGAAGGAGTGCGCACCATTAGCCTGCCAGTAGGACAGCGTGCAGAACAGCATTATTTCACTTGTCACGGTTATTTCTCATAGTGGGCTACCAAGGAAACTTCAGGCTTTCAAAAATTCTTTGCTGTCACACCTGTAAGTACAACCCAAATGAGACCTTGAAGCCCCCCCAGCTTCTAGGGAGGAGCCAAACCATTCTTCATGCTTGAAGCCAAATGGTTGTGCTGGACTTGCCCACTGACAAAGTGAAAAACAGTTGTTCTCTGAAAACAGGTAAGCAGGTCTGAAATTGTGTCTGAACATCTCAGTTATTTGACCATAATTACACGTTATTTCTGCATAAAGCACACTACTTAAAGGTGATGAAGCATTAGTCAAGCAATTTTTTAAGTAGCGATTCTATGGAGCAAGGAGAACTGAAGTTGGTGCATGCCCCACATCATATCACCATCGTATCACTTGCCTTGGCAGTGTTTTGGTTTCCAGTATCAAACCCCCTCCTTGCACAGTCAATTTAACATCGTAAATACACTGGGAACAAAACCTATCTAATGGTTGAGAGTAAAGGTTCTGCTTCAGAGCTACTGTTAAAATCCTTCTAACGTTCAAAGTATTTGCCACAAGGTATTTCAACATATGAAAACATAGGCAAGCACACTCTCCAGACTCGGGTAAGCTCAGAAGTAAGGGGCTGAGAAGATTATATAATAAGGGAAAATAGTTGAAGAAGAATGATACGAATAGGAGCTTTTTTGACAGGAAACCAACGCAAGACTGTACACTCTACCTGTGAAAAACAATTCCCCATGTTCACCTTTTACCACGCTCCTGATCATCCACCTCAGCTGAAGATGCCCCAATACTGGAAGCGTTCAGCATCAGGTTGGATGGAGCTTTGAGCAACCTGATCTAGGGGAAGATGTCTTTGCCCACAGCTGGAAGGTTGGAACTACATGATCTTTAAGGTCCCTTCCAACTCAAGCCATCCTGTGATTCTAAAAAAACCACAAACACCCAACTGATAACAGGTGACTCAATGACCACCACTGTTCCCTAAGAACAATCTTATTGACTGCTTCTTTTTCCTTCCACTGAGCAACTACTGTCATGTGTACGTGGAGCAATTGTTAGCAGTATCCCCACAGGTACCTTCCCTGAAGCCTTGAGCTTTGAAAGAAATTGGAAATTTTTCCTGACCACCCAACAAGGTCTCACAGCTTTTGTTTACCATTACTAAATGCCACATACATGCACAGCATGCCTCATATTGGTTTAGTGATTGATAGGAACGGTTGGACTCGATGATTTGGTGGGTCTCTTCCAACCTGGTGATTCTATGATATTTATGTTTACGGTAGAAAAGAAAAGGTAAGCTTTCTTCTTGAGCATCAAAGAAACAAGATCCATTTCACTAGTTATTAAGCTCCATTATAGCAAAAAAAAAGTATTTTCCCATATATTAACTAGTCAATTAATGTGTCATTAAAATACCAGGTATAATTAAAATGACAGTCTATCGGACAACAAAGTTTTAATGAGTAATCTGACTGTTCATTAAAGAAACTCTGCCACAAGTTTACAGTGTTCAGATGTAAAAAGCAGATTATTTTTTTTTCTGTAAGTACACAAACTTTTGATGGATGGAGGGCATAATATTCAAGAACTATTTTTTAATGTGGTTATTTCCCAACCACTGCTGCGATAAAACACGGAGCCATAGTAATAACCAGCTGGTAATGGACCTTTAATAGCAGGTCTGCTTGTCCACAAAGGCAAGTTAAGCCCTGAGGGAGCAAACTTTGGAGCAAAACAACTCTGGAAGCATCCTGGAAAGTGAATCTAGCCAGCAAGCCTCTAGATTGTGCACTGACACAAGGCAAAGCGCTTCCATGCTCACAAGGTTACTACGGGTATTCTCTGTCACAGCAATAATTATAAAAATCTGCTATGAACAGAAAATGTACTTCCCTAAAATGCTCAGTTTTGATCAAACAGTCTGGAAGTGGCCAATCCAATAACTGGCTCACAGAAACCATGCCCTAAAAGCAAAACACAATTAACGGCTTATTTTACACTGACAATAAGCAAAAAGAAAAAAAAAAGAATTATGCCTTGTTAAAGGTGACCAGAGATAAAGAAAATAAAGAGGATGCAGGGGCTCTTATCTCCACTGCCAACACATCCAGCCCCAGCTAAGTGCTCCTGCCATTAACCCCCCCATCTCACAGATATCAGGATGACAGACTTCCTTCTTCTGCACATGATATGACGTGATTAGAGGATGTCCTGTGCTGCAAATACCACAGACCAGGAAGCTGGGTTGTTGAAAACTCAGATCTAAAGGTTATGATCATTTGCATGCTTCTAAAGAACAAGATGTGGCACATCTGAGAACAAAGTGTCTCTTCTTTGTCCGCTGTACTACGTAACACCTGAAGTAATACTACAAAAAGAGTAGGTTAATATGAATTTCACATTTCTGTAAAAAATCAACTTTAAGACACTCAGAAATGTTAGGATTTAACGCAGAACAGAACTAGTGCTTTTGGCACAACTATGTTTTCTCTTCCCCACAGGCTAGATGGTTTTATAGACTGCTAGGAGACTGTTTATTCAATTGTGAAACCAGACGTTGCAGTCTTCTAAGTTGTCTGTTACATCAGAAAGCAAGATCAAAAAAAAACCAAAAACAAAAAAACCCGAACCCACAACAAAACAATGAACAAATAACATCAACAACAAAATCTTTCCCGTACTCCTTCCTATGCAGCCTTTCTCACACTATTATGTAAAAAAATGCATCTGCACAACAAGGAGAAGAGGAAGTCGAGGCAATGGACAACAATCCCATGACAAGACCACAGCAATTCACTTGACATCCAGAGAAGAAGGTTCACTGTGAACAGAATATTCCCCCATCCCTAATACACAAAAGTCAGCAATTTAAGCTTCTCTTAATAAGATCTAAGCTTGGGAAGGAAGAAATCAATGCATACTGCGGTGATTGGTCCCTATTTATAACAAACTAGCTTGTTTAGGAAAAGACAAATCTAGCAAAAAATACATATTAAGGAAGCACTCAATCTATTTGTAAGCAAATAATGTCATTGTTCCTTTATTTAGCCAAATAAAGCTCAGAGAGGAAGAAAGGAGCAGACACGTGACAAATAACCAAATCATTCACGAGTGCTGCTTTCCCCCACGTGGAAACCAAGCAAGTACATCACAGAATCATAGAATCACCAGGTTGGAAGAGACCCACCGGATCATCGAGTCCAACCATTCCTATCAAACACTAAACCATGTCCCTCAGTACCTTGTCCACCTGTCCCTTAAACACCTCCAGGGAAGGTGACTCAACCACCTCCCCGGGCAGCCTCTGCCAGTGCCCAATGACCCTTTCTGTGAGAATTGATTAAGACAGTTCCCATTCAGATGCATCCACACATGCCACACTTGGCAGGAGGCCACCACGAGGAATTTCTGCGTGAAAGAAATTTAAAAATGCATTCTGTTTGGGGAATTTTGCTGGGGGAAGGGGAGACTAAAAGCAATTGTTTGAAAATAGCAAACGCCCAAATGTAAAAAAAAAATAATATAAGACTTCAGGCTATGTCAGCTTTATTATAAGCACAAGATTTCCAGGAAAGGCTTTAACACAAAGCAATTTCTACATATCTGTATACTGCAACAGTTTATACAAAGTAGAATGTGACATCATCAGAATATCGACAAAGAATCCATACAATGACTTGGTTGAAATTTTTTTAAGAAGATCTAGTATTGAGAGTCAGGAAAATACAACTTTTTAATTATTATTATTATTCTGCTTTATTTAAAACTTACGTAGTAAAAAGCTACTTAGAAAGTTTCAGATTAATATTAAAGAAACCCCACAAGTCACTTGACAGTTACCCAGGTGGTTTGGATGTATATCTTGCAGCATGTAGGTTTTAAAGAAACCATAATAAACTGTCTGTTCCTGTCATCCAGGTATCTATCTTGGCTTCAAAGCTATCGTGTGGCACCTTGTTCCATGGGACATCTAGGCTTGATAAAGCAATCACCTTAAAAGGACATCTGCTGCTTTTCTGTTCCATTAGGTTGGCCACATTTCTTGTAAAAAAAAAGAACACCTTTCCTTCACACCGTGATGCTCTGAACCTACTGCTTCTTTTATCTGTTGCAGTTTGTTCTTATCTCTAACTGAACTTTTCTAGGCACAATTGTATGTGTATCTCACCAAGCCTCACCACTGTCTTTTAGAGATGACCAAAGCTTCATCTGTGTCTTTCAGGAATGGCAGCTCTACTTACTGTTATGCAACTGGGGAGCTAGATTCACCGTTGTTAAGAAACACCCTAGACTTTGTAACAGGCAAACAGGAGCCTCAAACTGTACCCGAACCTAAACCTATTTCCTTAAGCTGTAGCAGTTATTTTACCAGTCTGAAGTTCTGCAGATTGTAAGGCAATATCACTGATCGTGTCATTTACACATCGCTGCTGCCCTGAAAAAAACCTCAAAACCATAGACGTGGTAAACTGAAGCAAGACGTTAATGGAACAGCTAGGTCCTGGGAAGAAACATTTAAAAGGAAAAGCAGCTCTTTTCACAGTCCAGACTTTCATCAGGAAAAAGCTTTAAAGAGAGTAACATCTAATCAGAAGCAACACCTTTGGGACGTTCTGGTAAGAAACTTCTGGCCTCTCTTCTTGCACCATCTGGAAAAGGCTGCTTTGCTTCTTGCACGTGTTCATTTTGGTTCTCATTTAACTTATTTATAAGGTATAATTAAAAAACTAATGGACAAGGAGGGGAATTAATCCAAAACACAGAAGACTAAAAGCGGATTGAAAAAGACTGAGAAAGGGATAATATTCAGAGGGAAAAAAACCCAACCAAACCAAAATTAAGTCAGGAAGATTTCAACGTGGAAGCAGTGAGGTCGTACATTTTTCACACTGCCTCTTATAATTAATTACCAAACATGTTTGAATGGTCTCCAAATTTCACTTCATGCCTCCATGAAGAAAACAACTTTCTAAAGCTGAAGATGCTGGCTGTGTGCTGTGACCCAGCACAGACAGGAACCAGACTCAGACCCCACAAAAGGGTCATTATGTCCGATTTCACTAAACAAGGCTGGGCAAGTCAGACTGACACCTGATTAACATGTACTTTCAAATAAAACTATTATTTTTTGTCCATGCTTGCTTTCTACATCCCTCCTCCTGAGTGGATCTCCCTCCAGCACACCACCCTCGATATTTCCATATGCTGAAGCAGCTCCTCCTTACTCTGCACTATTTCTTTGTCCCCATCAATTTTCCTTTTCCAACATTTCTTCCTCCTAGTGTTTCTTCCCAATCCAGATAGGTATTCAGTCTGGACAACAACCAGCCTGTTGCATTTAGCAGCAACACAGAACAACTTGATTTAGTATTACATGTATGCACGCATGTATGAATACATACGTATATGTAGTTAGGCGTGCAGTGCTGTGATTTGTACACTCGTGCGTGCACGCCCAGCACAAAGCGGTGGCAGAGAGTGTAGCCAAGGGCCACTCATTCCACTTGTCTGATCCCAGTGTCTGCATTAAGCTGCAAAGTGAAATTTAAGCAACATCCATCAGCCAGAGGAATGCAATCAGCAGATGAGAGGCACTGAACAGCACGGGAGATGGGCAGCGCACTGGCACGGAAAAGAGGTTTTTGGGACAAAAGCTAGGAAGCAGACGAATAGGCTTTGCCTTGCTCTCAAAAACCCTTTTAAACTCTTTTGGTATCGCTAACGTCTGCCAAGCTGCACAAAGCAATTCTCTCACATAGGACCAACTAACTCTATTGGACTTCTAAAACATTGTACTGAAAAGCAGCAGGTTTTTGCATCTGCTGCACACACAAAAAAATAAGCTTAATGACCATTAATTTGCAAATTCAAAATAAGTGGACACTTTTGGATGGTCTCTCAAGGAGACCATGAGACCATACTGGTGAGCATGACGGGGTCTCCTCAGCAGATCTAACTGCTGCCCAACTTTTGTGGGCATTAAAGCAAGGATAATAAGGAGAAGTTTGATGAGGGATAATGAGATAGTTCAGTGTTCCATATTTTCCATGGTCTGGAGAAGCCAAGCATGAACAGAGAGGCCAACTGTCAGTTTCAAACGGGGCAGAAGGATGATAAAGAGATAAAGGACCTTGAACCTGCAAACGCAGGTTTGAAGAGACATTCAGAAAGACTTTTTTTAAAAGTAAATCTTATTCTTTTTAACACTCATGACTCAAAGCCTCTTTTTTTACTACTGCAAAGACTTCATGGTTGTGGAAAACAGTAAAAAAACCTGTCCTTAAAAGAGACAACAGCTGTTCAGTAAACCCCATGGTCCTACTAATCCTATAGGCAAGAAGATATCTGACTTTTCAAGAGATCATACAATCAGTGTCTCAGTCTTTCCAGCTCTTTATTCGAGGGACGATGGTAGCACTACGGAATTCTACCCTGCAATGCAAGTTGTGATGCTGTTTCACTCCCTTCAAAATAAACACCAGCATCCTGCTCTGTAAGTACTCAGCCTCAATACTTTTGCCCAGAAGTCCAGAAACATATGATGATTCCCTACTGTTTCATTCCCTGGGATGACAGGGAATGGAGTTCCTGAGGTCATGAACACCCCAAAGGACCACCACGGCTCTTACAAGTCTTAAAATACACACTGCAAAGAGGAGGCCTGTTGAAAACAGAATCCAAGCAGTCATGGTTTAAACCAGCTGGCAACTAAGCACCACACAGCTGCTCGCTCACTCCCCACAGTGCGATGGGGAAGAGAATGGTGAAAAAGAAAAACTTGTGGGTTGAGATAAAGACAGTTTAACAGGACAGCAAAAGGGCGAGAGAATAATAACAATAACAGAATACACAAACCAAATTATGCCCAATACAGTTACGTGCCACCCAATGACTGATGCTCAGCCCACACCTACGCCACAATTGCCTCCACTACCCAGCCACCTCTCCAGTTTGTATAACGAGCATGATGACATTTGGCATTGATTATCCCTTTGGGCAGTTTGGGTCGGCTGCCCTGGCTGTCCCAACTTCTAGTGCGCTTCCTTGTGCACAGGAAGCTGAGAAGTACTTGACTTAAGGCAAGTAGTACTCAGCAATAACTAAAACATTGGTGTGTTACCAATGTTTTTCTCATTCTAAATCCCAAAACACAACACTATACCACCTACTAGGAAGAAAATTAACTCCATCCCAGCTGAAACCAAGATACAAGCCAAGGCTGGTTCTATACTCTGAGCAAACACAGGATTTCTTTATCAAAATGGCTTCATCTAGATGAGTCTTCAAAGCACCCACAAGTCTGCCCTGAAAGACAAACTCAGTACATGCTAAGAAAGTTGGGTTGCTTTCCCCTCATAAACAGTCTCAGAAACATCTCTCAAACATGACAGTGATTTTGTTTATTCTGATTTCATCTCTCCCATTACATGAGGGCTGTCATCTTCACTCTTGATTTCTATCTTCAAGAAGCTTCTAAGACAATTAAACACCCTCAGGTTATGTCTTTATACATGAAGGTCAAAGTGCACAAAAGGCTTTTTATGAAAGTTGTCCAGCTAGTCAGCTGATTCATCTAAGGTGCTTGCAAACATGACACCACCTACTAAAAACCAGATATTTGATAGGAAAAAAGAAAAATAAATTTACTGCTTTCCCTGCTGGTCTATCTACAGCACAGCTGAAATAAGTTACAGAGACAGGTGTGGCTTGGTGTTTGCAGAACAAGAGCAGACTGGCAACAAGTATCTGGCACATTACCACACTCCTAAATGCTGTGTTATGTAAAAAAAAATGTAATTGCATAATAGAGTGGAATAAAGATAAGTTGACACACCTGAGTTTACTGCCATTTGCTAAAATCAGAGGTAGATGATGACCCAGGTTAACTGACCTTCTCTGAATGTTCACAGGCATTTAAAATATGATTCTTACTTCCTTATCAGAAGCAGAGCAGTAATCAAGCAGCTTTTAAAATTCTGCCTCTTGCCACACTGGGCATAACAAAAGAAAACTATGAGTCCTGTTAAACACAGCACACCACTGTTTACCAAGCGTGAGTACTTTCTTCAGTAAGGTCCCCAGGCCAAAGGAAGAACAAGGCTCCTGAGGTGCAGCCTCACGGTACAGCCAGCTTACCAAGTGACCAGCCACGGGTGCTGCAATGGACAGGTCTGCTTGCCCCTTTCCTCCACATTTCTGCTACTTTCCTCACATTGAGCAGAACTTGTTGGCTGTCACGGTGGAACAGCGGAAGCTCAGCTGAGAAAACAAACCACCCTAGAAAACTGAATGGGAGACGAGTTTTCTGCTGGTTCAACTTCTTGAATTTGCATAGCTAGTAACGACATGAGGAAGGCAGAAGAAACACAACCCTGGAGCAAGGGGAGGAAAGCTGAACCAGCTTGCTCGTGATCAGCCTTAGCCATCTTGTGAAATCTCACCCTGAGAGAGTAAGGACAACTCCGATGTAACAACTCATTGAAAAATGAGTACACCATCTTAAAAGATTAATGAGAAAACCCTCAAGCTAAGTCTCAGAGCAACAGGGAGTCTCTGCTCTGTCTGTTTTCCTGAATTTGTGACATTTTTTGTGAGGCTCTTATGTTAGCCTAACTTCAGTGGCAGAAGAGATTGGTAGGTACACATGCATGTCAGGCAGATAGATCTACCTATATTTAAATTTCCTGAGCCCACACCACTCTGGCTGTATAACCGTGTGGTGTATGCTAGGCAAGCTGGCAGCATCCTTCCCTTCACTGGATAGATTTTAGTATCCAAGCCCCAACCCACTCCTCTGCAAAACTGGTCCCATGCTCCGATGCTTGCCTTGTTCAGTTTTGTGAAGCACGAGAGTAATTCCTTAAACGAACAAGAGACTTTAAGGGATAAGGTCTCTCAAGATGCACAAGGGGATCAGCATTTGACTCTGGTAAGGAGCATCTGTGCACAGCCACTGTACCACCTGAACAAAGTTTTCTCATAAACGCTTTTGCCACTCAGAACGGAAACAGAGCACGAGATGGAGATGCGATGAACAAAATCCCACACTGCTCAGTTCATACTCTGCCCTTCCACTGCCCTGCAGTCGTAACACAGACACCTCCAAGTGACAAGAGCTGGACCACACTGACACCACAGCTGAGGAGGCCTTCCAGTTCAGCACACATGAAGCAGCTCCCTGTCCCCATGGAAAGCTGGGACCCTTGGGAATCCTACAAATCAATACATGAGGAAGACTCTGCTCCTCACAGAGTGCTGTTAGCCTAGGACACAACTCAGCTCCAGTTTGCATGGCAACACACAGAAGGCCTGCAGATATGGTTCTTGGGCACAAAGCACCTGTAACAAAGTCCAAGTCATGACCTGAGCAATCATCCTCATCCTTGCCTGAAAGGCAGGTCTGGGGTAAAGCAAGGCGTGTCGAGTCCCTTTCCACAGGGTCACTGTCTACAAACACCTGACAGCAGGTTGTAGAGAGGTGGATGTTGGTCTCTTCTCCCAAGTGACAGGTGATAGGATGAGAGGGAATGGTCGCAAGTTGTACCAGAGGAGGTTCAGATTGGACATTATGAAAAATTCCTCAGCTGAAAGGGTTCTTGGGCACTGGCAGAGGCTGCCCAGAGAGCTGGTGGAGTCCCCACCCCTTTAAGTGTTTAAAAGACAGATAGATTAAGTGCTTAGAGATATGATTTAGTAATACACTCGATGATCTCAAAGGTCTTTTCCAACCTACTGATTCTATGATCTGCTGCGTGGTGAGGGATGCTGCTGCCAAGCCCACTTGAATGCTGCCTTTCTCTGCTTCCCTTGCTCCTATCCTAGAACCCAGTCCTGAGGCTGAGCTGAAGCTAGTTTGGAGTCTGAGCATCACCACGCTTTTATCAGACCTCCCTCTACAGAAAATAAACAAACTCGCATCAGTACTGCCAGGCACTGCCACTTCCCCAAGGGCTGCTTCCAGATGCCCAATGGAATTCTAGAATCGCAAGGCTGGAAAAGACCCACTGGACCATTGAGTCCTGCCATTCCTATCAATCACTAAACCACCTCTCTGTGCGCCTTGACCACCGTCTTTTAAACCCCTCCAGGGATGGGGTCTCCACTCCCTCCCTGGGCAGCCTCTGCCAGTGCTCAATGACCCTTTCTGTGAAAAATCTTTTCCTGATGTCCAGCTTGACCCTCCCTGGTGAAGCTTGAGGCCATTCCCTGTTGTCCTGCCAAGGAATTCCCTAAGTCCACAGCCTCACAGAACGCCCCAAGATGAAAGGGACCGACAAGGACCATCAATTCCAACCCCGAGGAGAACCCCAACACCCCCACCAAGTGCAAACGCGCGTCCCAACGCTTCAGGAACACCGTGAGGCTCGGAGGAATCCCCGGGGAGCTGCTGGGGGGAAGGAGCTTTTCCCAAATATCCAAGCTAACCCTCCCCTGGCGCGCCCTCTCGCCTTTCCCTCGGTCCCCAGCGAGGAGAGCTCCTGTCCCCCCATGGGGGTGTGGAGGGGTGCGTGTATTGGTGGTGGTGGTGGGGGGGGGTATGTCCCTCACAGCGTCGCCCCACTTGAGGACGTCCTTGTGCCGGTCCCGCACGGCGCGGTAGATGTGGAGGAACTGGAGGACTCCGTGGCGCCGCACGTGCTCGGCGTGCCGCCGCGTCTCCTCCCAGCTGAGCGGCGAGCCCTGCGACAGCAGCCCCATGGCCGCCCGAGCAGGACGACGAGGAAGAGGAGGAGGCGGTGAAGGAGAAGGCAGGGAGGCTGCGCGGCCCGGCGAGGGCAGAGGCGACTCTCGGCGGGGCCCGGCGCGCGCGTGACGGCGGCAGCGGCGGAGGCTGCGTCACGGCCGTGACTCAGCACTTTGCGCCCAGCCCCGCCCCGCGGCGGGGAGAGAGAGGGAGAGAGCGGGAGGGCTGACCCGCAGCACCGGGGGGAGGTGGGAGGGGAGGGTATGCGTGTGCTGGGCAGTGTGTGCTGGGCAGTGTGTGCGT
>WAAB01024771.1:20246-60580 GCA_013389865.1 Piaya cayana
CTCCTTTTATTATTTATATATTTATAGAAATACTTTTTTGTTAACATGACTGGATTGTGTATTATTTGTGGAGTCCTGCATTTGTTTCCATTTTCATTTCTCCCATTTTATACACTGCTTTTTATTTGACGATGCATCTCAGTCTGCTGATAAGAATGCCTGTGTGCCTTTAATAAATAAATGAAAGCATTGATATGTTATATTTATCTATCCTATATGTGTATTTTTTTCAGGAGCAGCCTACTGCTGTGAGCATACAGTAAGATGTTAGTGTGTAGAGGAATATGTAACTATTCATACCAAAGACTCTGGAAAAACTTGGCCAATGGCATCATCCCTTCCAGTAATGCAGCCTCCAGCTGTGATCTTCCTTCACTGCCTGAAGCAGCTGCCAAACTGCAATGTTGTACAGCAGCTGAACATCTGCCTCATTTCTGCTCTTATAGTTCTTCCGAGGAATAGGATTTAATCCTTCTCACTATTCACATGCAAAGAAACAGTTTATTTCTACAGCTGAGGAGAGAGCAGGAAATTATTTGTGTAGTTGGATAGCCTTGAGGGTTGCAATAAAATTAGTGCTGCAATTTGCAATAACCTCAGGGAAATATATACTGCCAAATATTTCTGAAGTGTAATATAATTTAATTGGAACCCTCCAGCTTTCAGGACACTGTCTTAATAATAGGTGCTGGGAACAAGTGGTGTAGAACAGGTTATGGCCCAAAATATCATAGTGATCTGGCAGTCTTCCTAACTACCATCTACATGGAATCATAACAATTGCAATAAATAATTCACAATATTTCTACTCCAGTCTGATAATCTTATGTTCACAATATATTGTGGAAGTAGGTTTTGGGATTCTTCTGGAACAGAACATCACCAAAAGCCATAGTTCATAACAGAGCTTTGTTTAGATTTCAAAGGCTCAAGTTTTGCTTGCAAATAAGAAGTATATGTCTTGATATTTGCTGAAGTTGTTTTAATTAATCATACATACCCTATGTCCAAAACATGTAAGATGAGGTGAAAGGGTTAAGGTTTGCCAAGTCTAAGACTTCAAAAAGCATAGGTCAGGACAAAGACAAGCATGAAAGTTCAAAAAAAAGGACATCTGGAAAACTGTTCCTTGAGTGTTCTTTAGTGCATTTTCAGCCTTGAGTTACATTTTAAATTTTTGTTTAATCCCTACAGATTTAAGATATTGTTTTCAATAAATTCTTACTAACTGGTGACACACTTGATGGATGAGAGGAATGTAGCGTACCTGGAATTTAGTGAAAACTTAGACACAATATCTCACAGTATCTTACTTGAGAAACTGGCTATCACTGGCCTGGACAGGAGCTCCCTCTCCTGGGTTAAAAACTATTGGAGGGTTGGGCTGAAAAAGTGGTGGTAAATGGAGTTAAATCTACTTCTATCATAGGCTGGCCACTAGTGGTGTTCCCCAGGGCTGGATGCTGGGTTCAGTATCTATATCAACAACATGGATGAGGGGATTGAATGAATCCTTAGCAAGTTTTCAGTCAACACTAAACTGGGAGAAAGTGTCAATCTGTTACAGGGTAGGGAGACCACAAAGAGGGATCTGAACAGTCTGGATCAATGGGCTGAGGCCAATGGGATGAGGTTTAACAAGACCAAGTGCAAAAGTCTGGCACTTGGGACACAAAAACACCATTCAGTGCCACAGGCTTGGGGATGAGTGACTGGAAAGCTGCCTGGTGGAGAAAAACCTGGGGGTGTTAGTCAACAGCTGGCTGAATGAGTCAATTGTGTGCCCAGGTGGTCAAGAAGGCCAATAGAATCTTCGCTTGTATCAGAAACCAGGGAAATTATTCTTCCCCTCTACTCTGCACTGGTGAGGCTGCATCTCGAATACTGTGTTCAGTTTTGGGTCTCTCACTATAAGAAAGACATTAAGGTCCTGGAGTGTGTCCAGAGAAGAGCGAATGCAAATGGTGGAGGAACATGCAGAGACGACTCAGTATGAGTGATAATACATAGTTCAACTTTATTGCTCGGATACCTCTTATTTATACAGATTCAGGTAATTATGGGATAATTATGGTTGCTAGTTACTTGCTGATTGGCTTAGGCCCTAAAGATTACATTTACATAGTCCTCCTACTTGCAGTTCATTAGCTATGCTTCATTAGCTATGTTATTGCTCTCTACAAATACCTGAATGGAGGTAGTGGAGAGGAGGGATCTGGCCTCTTCTCCCAAGTGACAGGGGACAGGACAAGAGGAAATGGCCTCAAGCTCCACCAGGGGAGATTTAGACTAGAGATTAGGAGAAAGTTTTTTACGGAAAGGGTCATTAGGCATTGGAATAGGCTGCCCAGGGAGGTGGTTGATTCACCTTCCCTGGAGGTGTTTAAGGCACAAGTAGACGAGGTCCTGAGGGACATGGTTTAGTGTTTGATAGGAATGGTTGGACTCGATGATCCGATGGGTCTCTTCCAACCTGGTGATTCTATGATTTATCTCCTAATTTGGCTTCCTTAGAGTTGTTTACCAACTAACTCAGGGATTTCCCGTATCTTGTCAAGGACACGATGTCCAAGTCAGTAGCTGCAGCCTAGTCTGGCCAACTTTGCTAAGGCCTGTTACTTATGCTAAGGCCTTCAAAGCAGATTCTGCTTGTACAGCTGCTCAATAGACTTAGGCCTTTGTCTCTGAGCCAATCCCCAACAAGCGATGGGACTCATGAAGGGTCTGGAGAGCATGTCTTATGAGGAACAGCTGAGGGAACTGTGGTTGGTTAGCCCAGAAAAGAGGAGGCTGAGGGGAGACCTTATTGCTCTCTAAAACTACCTAAAAGGAAGTTGCAGAGAGGTGGGTGTTGGTCTCTTCTCCCAGGTGATAGGACAAGAGGGAGTAGTGTCAAGCTGCATCAGGGAATTCTATGATTCAATCTTTTGGAGCTGGAGTATAATTAAAACCTAGGTCTTGCAAGACTTATGGAGGAGGTTATATGAATTTCCCAGTGGCAATTTTTATCTCCTATCCAACTAAATTAGAAATGTGTCTTATAGTAAATGAAAAAGATATTTAAAGAAGTGAAAAAACCAAAAAAATCCCAATCTTAAAAAAAACCCCAATTGCAACATCTTTCTGGACACTGAATGTCAGTGTTACAGATTATGAGTGAAATGTCCCATTAGATGGAGGGTCATCATGAAGCCTTAGACTAAAATAATTTGTGTTTATGACTAATGTAGAAGTAGAGGTTTCATGCCTTGCACTGATCTGTGCTGTCATAGAACCTATCCTGTGTTCCAGCCATGGTTTGTGTCTATGAATACAGAGTGAAACAAAGTCTCAGTTTTCAAAGTGGTACTATTCTCAAGGTATATGTAGATTTTCCTCAAATATGCTTGCTTGTCATTTCTTACTCTGTAGATATTAATATCAGTGTCTTGTATTACCACAGAGAGCAGTGGGAAGCATAAGGTATGAGTGAGAGCTTGTTCTAGTTGATTCTACTATTTACACAACTTAAATTTTCTGACAGATGACCCCTCAAGTTGCCCTCATCCTTTCTCTCTAAGAATTACTACTAGGAAAGGGTGAGTGGGAAAGCAAACCATGTGAGAAATAGGTCATCTTGATGCATATCACAAAAAAAGTTCATAAAAGAAGAAAGAAGGTTGGTGTGAAGAAATTTAGTACTGGTAGGATGTTATTATGTCACACATCATGCTGGCTGCAGATGGGACCAGAGCTGGGTCAGGTCACAGTGCTTCTGAATATCCCAGGTTGTGTACTGAACTCCTAAAGACTAAAATGCTATTTCCACATGAAAGAAGCCTGAAGAATGCAACCTTCCATCTGTGCACTGTGGCAGCTGCTTATATCAATATTGACTGAGGTCATGGTGAAGTCTTTGGATCAAGACCAATTCAAGCATAAATATTGCTGGTGAAAGACAAATGTGCCTCATGATGTTCGACTTTCTCAAAGTGACAATGTTTTGCTTAAATACTAAACAAAGGAGAGGTTCAAATTGCAGGCTTTCTTGTCCTTGCCTGTGAATGTCAACATCCTAAGATTTTTAATTAGCATTTTTTAGTTTGGAAATGAATATTGCTCATCAAGCAAAGTGAACTTGATATCATCTCTTAAAATATTAGGACAGACCTTTGTCTGGGTCGTAGAAGAACTGTGTAAGCTTAATGCTTCTATCAGCATAAATGTTAGTGTAAACCAGTCCTGAACTAGCGTGGAGCACAATTTGGGAGACAATTTCTGTTGTTAATTAGCATGGAGCTAGAACCACCTTCCAAGAAAACCAGAATAATTAAATGCAAATTTTTAGATAGAACATGGTAAATTTATTTATGAATATATTTATTAGATGGAGACAAGAACAATGTGTGCTTTATCTCCTGAAAGCAGTGAGTATTTTTTGCACAGATGCTTTTAATGTCCAGATGAATTTCACGTGCATCATCTCCCGTTTTTCCCCTTTCCTTTCTCTTTCACATCTATATTAGAAGTACTCTATCATGATGATGACATCTTCCAAGTTCATTTCCTATTTTTGTTGGAGTTCCTTATAAGTAGATCTCTTTGTAAAATACTAAGAAAAACTGTATTATGTTATATGCCATACAATATGACAAAAGTCTAACAGGTACTTCACAGTTTAAAGAAATATAGGAGACAGAATTTTTAAATGGAAGTGATGAGGCTGAAACAAGAGTACAGATTAACAACTAAATTCAGATATTGGTTGGTTTGAAAATACACTCTTTTTGTGGATGTGTTTGTACTGTTACCAAAATATTCATTTATTTTCTTTGCACTTTGAAAAATGATTTCTCTGCTGATTAATTTTGCCAGTCTTTACCACTAGATTCTGTACCACTTAAATTTTGAAAGTAAATAAAATAGACACAATTTAAAATTTAATCTCATTATAGTCGTATGCTTACAATGACTTGCAAGTTTTAAACTAGATTTCTTCCAAAAAGTCATAGAAATAGTCTTTTATTCTGATATATCTTATTATTCTCTCTATGTAAACTCTTAATAAAAAGGACGCTGTCTACAAAAGATAACCAATAAAAATAAAATATGATTTATCAGTAAACATTTAAACAAATACCTATATTTTATGAATCATCTATAATTTTATAAGGTTTGAAATTGAACTTCTGAAAGATAACATAAATAACAGCAAGAGAAGAATTGTAGTTTATAGTACATCGTGCACTGATTTATATTGGCTTTATGTTTTTCTAATAATATTTCAACTAGACTGTAAACACCATATGATACATGAGGGAATTTCTTCTTTTGCATCCTTCCTCACAACCAGGAAATTTAATTAGTTGATCTAAATTGACATCTTAACGCAAGAGGGCAGATGTCACATGATGAATTGGCCCAGTGCTTAGGAGCAACATATTAACAATAATGTAAATAAATGCAAGTTTACTGTTAGTTAGAGAACCTGATTCTGACATATATCTAATGCTTGAATATTCCTGTCAATGGATGTCAGAGCATCAGCTTTTACCAGGAAAAGAGTTTAAATGGAGTCTAAGAAGTGGGTGTTCTCTTCTTACATAGGCAGCACAATAAAATAATTTGAATGATGTAGTCCTGCTGAGGGTAATGGGATCATAACAGGTTGATATTCAAATATTGTTAGTTTAGCTGTGGAATGAATACTAATAGTTGCCTTTCACCTGGTGTACTGCACTGAAAATGTAAAATGAAGGTGCCTTCATGTTAGCTATTTTGTTGGTCTTAGTGCCTGCTGAGCAAATTCTGCAGAACAATACTGTATACAAAAACCCACCCAGTGTGTGAATAGTACCTTATGATAGAGACATTACTCTTTCCCAAGGGCAATGCCTCTAGACTTATACATCCTGACTATAAAACTCAAAGTCTTGACAGTCATGCCTAACAGAGTACCCAGATAAGTTCTTGAAATCCAAAATTGTTATATTTTTCATACAAACCCCATAAGTGTTAGTGTGTTTTATGGAGGGAACTTAGTGGTTAAGGTAAGGTAGATAAATTTTGCTCTGAATTTTACTTTGGAAAGATACACCAGAGCTGCTCTTCAATCTGCATTCGTGAGGTTTAGCTGTTTCTGCAAAAACGTGCTCTGATTGGTTTGCACTTAAATGGGAGACAGTCTACAAATCTGAACAAAAGCAAGGAAACTGAAAACCAGATCCAATAAAACCAATTATTTATACATATATTTTATATACATATTTTAGGTATTTTATATATATGTATAACTACATATATGTATGCTTTTATACATATATGTATAACTTTATACATACACATACAAATATTTTCATATAATTTAAAATATATTAGGAAAATATTTTCATTGACAATTGCTGTTCTGAATTTATGTTCGAATAACTGTAATACCTTATAATACACAGGTGTCTGGGTCCAAAATAAGGGAAATAAGTATTATCACAATGCACAATCTTGCATTAAAAAATCACCAGATAAATAAAATGGGAATATTCATTGCAAGAACTACTGAAATTACAAGAAGGTTCTATAATACAAAGAATGTATAATTCTGCATGTGATGACTTTGAATAACCAGAAATAAAGACTGATTTTTTCTAGAGTTACTACTGAAATCTGTACTCAGTCTGCCAAATATTAATTTCTTTTTCCTTCCTAATAGTAATCCAAAATAAGTATTTCACTCTATTTTTAATGTTACCCTGCAACATAGTCCTTTTTCCTTTTCTATGTTCACACACTTTCTTGAAATCTCTCTGAACATGCTAGAATGCAGTGATTATGAAGTATTAAAGTGATTCTACGTCTAGAACTGGTTTTTTGCAACTTTGAAGGAATAATTTGGAGCTACTTTTCTTTTTTTTTTTTTTTTTAAGGGATGAAATCTACTACAGGTACATGTTCCTCTGTCTCAGAAACTGTTTCACACCACTATTTTTATTGTAGCCCAGTATAGAATTCTGTTTTGCTTTAAACATGCTACTTTTAAGAAGAGACAACAATTTTGCTCAACGCTACTACATTGTATCAATATAATTCCTGAGGTACTTAAACATAGTGTTGACTTCTCTGATGTTCAATTATATTTTCCTCCTAACTTCCTGAGTGTGATCAGTGATCTGGAAGAAGGTTGAATTTTATTGAATTCAACAATTCCTTTTGGGACACTAAAACTAATGCTCTGTTTATTCAGTCATGCTAATGTGCAAAAGCACAGAATGATATAGTCACACAGATGAGTGTTCAGTCTTTGAGAATCTGCTATGTGAGAGTAGGCATACTCTCACTCTCCTTAATGAACTAATCCTCAAAATTTTGCTGGGCCAGCCAAGGTTAAGATATATGCATTTGAATTTCTAAACAGAAAATACGATAGAATTCAGATACAGAAAGAAATAGAAAAACATATTTTAAAAGAGTCTGGAAAAAGCCCAGTAGCTTGTTTGTGTTCCAGGAAATCTGATAATTTGTACCAAGTCCTGCTTCATTGTATGCAACTCCCCACCTTGGTGACTGCGTCTATTTGTAGTCTGTTTTCTGATACGTTGCAGTCTCAGATAATAGCTCTCCAATTTGTGCATATGTGCATGTTAGCATACATGGGTAGTGGGTGAAGCATGCAATCAATAATTTTTTTGTAAGTATCATACAATTTCTTTTACATAATGTATCAATATGTATTACATACACAAATGCATATAATTCATGTTTCTATGTAGGCTTATTTTTGTGTCTGGATCTTTCTATTCAATTCTACCCTAGATTTCTTGAATAAATTCTTAATTAATATACTGACACTTTAGAAAACATCCATATGATGATGGATCACCATACGTCAAAGACTTCCCTAATGATCTAAGAAAAAAGTTACATGAAGATGTATAGCAAGCGCACAACCTTGGTTGTAACTACTGACAAGATCTGTTAAAGGCACTAGGGAATGCTTTCCACAAAATTCTGTAAATTAGTGAACTATAATAATTTTAGGTTACATTCATTTTTTAAAAAAAATAATTTGATTATGATTTCCTTATGAGTGTTGTGGGTACAGTTATTAATTTCCTGTATTATCTAATGTGGCCAACAATAAGACTTGCATATTGATGTTGCTTTTGCGTTCTGCTCTTCTGGTAAATCAAGGTTTCCTAAAGATTCTATTACACAAAGCAGAAGCAGGTTGCAGAAATCCCTTTATTTTAAACAAATAGGTTATGAATAAATTTTAAAGAATTATTTTTTTTCTCTAGATAGTTTGCCATATTTTAAAACAAGTGTTTTGTTTTCTTCAATTTTATTTATGGGCCCCATTTTCTACTTGTAACTCATGATCTTTTAATGCTGTTCATACAAATAGAATCACTTTTTTCTCAGCTTTTGAAGGAAGAAACAGTACCTCCCACACTGTCTCTAGTATCCTGTTTCTTAGCTCTTCCTTCTTACAGCATAAGACTGGCTACATAATCCTTTTGTCTTCTTTCAAGATCTTTTGGAGAACAAAGTGTCCTTATGCTAAGTAAGGCTATTATCTGTTCTGTTGGCATATACATTAGTTCTTAGAGTACTAAAAGTGGTTGAGATATTTCACAGCACAAGGAGAAACATAATCTTCAATTATGCCTTAAGTATCTAGTGGGAGTGTTTATTCAGTATCAGTTCCTGAACATGTCAAACTAACAATTCTGAGTATCACATGAATATTTTACTATGAGCTTTGCAGGATTCTGAATGTAACAGAAAATTATTGCTTAGTATGACATGGCTATTCAGTATTATATTCCTTTTTCAGTGACCTTTTTTCAGGGGTGAGGTTGCCATCACTAAAGAAAATGAATAAAACAGTAAAATAGAAAGACAAAATTAGATTATTTTAAGTAGTTATTTTCACTAATTTAATTGCATTCTTTCAGATTATCTCACATTCTCAAAATAATTTTGAATTCTCTTGTACTCCGTCAAATGCTACAAAATCATAAAATACTTAAAAATCTGCAATTTAAGATTTCAGAATGTTGTTTTATCATATTTTTTTATTGCCCTGTTATTAGTTATTTTGTCATTTATGTTATTACCTATTATGTGTTGCATGCAACTTTACACATTTATGAATTATTTTTATTATTATTTTGTTTGTCCTTTATCACTAATTAGAAAGAACTAGAAATGTATACAAGAGTTAAAATAAGCACCATGCAGTATGTTCTTCTTTAGTCTATATAAATGCATGTACATGTGTATGTTTATCTACATAAATATCTTATCTCTGTGTTAAAGAATCTCCATGAGGAAGTGCAAATTACACTGGGATCTCATAATAGTTGGAGTTGGACACATGCTGTGAGATAGCCAAGATCTATGAATGACTGACAATTTCCCTGTTGAATGGTATTAATTACAAACATAATCCAAAAAGGTAACTATTTCATACAGGTATATCTAGATCCTCACTTAGCTGGCAAATTTTATTTTCACATGTCTCAGGCTGCTCATGTCCTTTTTAGAAATGTAAATGTTTGCAGGTTTTTTTTCATCTGAGTATTTTTGTCTTTTAATTATTTGAAAGACTAAGCTTCTAAGTGGAAAATCTGAAAATTATTCTGGAGTGAGATTATGTTGATTAGTTGCATACAGTCTTGTGTAATTAATTTTTGTATCCTAAACTATTTTATTGATCAGCAGTAGAAATCTTTTGCATACTTGGGCTCTGAAACAAAAGCTCAGGTCATGCAGAAGACCTTAATCCAGAACAATAAGTGAGAGGTAATTTGTTTCCTAAGAAGTAAAATAGTAAACAACTAAACTCTAATACCCATCTTACATATCCTCTTACGATTTATAAAATATTCCAAGTCCTATATTCCTTGGAAAAAGTCATACAGGATTTTAAGAGAAGAAACAAATCAGGTATTCTCATGTACTCTCCGGTCATGGTTTCTACATCTTGTCATGTGTGAGGCAGTGCTGACACACAGGTGGACAAATC
This sequence comes from Piaya cayana, assembly GCA_013389865.1. Taxonomy (NCBI): domain Eukaryota; kingdom Metazoa; phylum Chordata; class Aves; order Cuculiformes; family Coccyzidae; genus Piaya; species Piaya cayana. Next base: position 30,250 of record WAAB01024771.1, read on the forward strand.
TCTCTTATTTCTACTTAGTGCCCAGAGGCACTGAGAAACATCAGGCAATAAACAATAAATGAGATTCTTTTCTGCTCAAGGTCTTAGGTCAAATCAAGTTTTTAATCTTTTTGACGTTCTTGATATAAAGCAAAAAATCGTCATTTAGTTTTCTTTGCACACAAAAACCAGCAAGATGGTTCATTCCAGGGTATGGACTGTTGCTAAAGAAAAACATTTTGTTTTGGTCACTGTGTCTCTTTGCCATATTTAACAAGTGATGTTTCATTTGTTTTTCTGGAAAGACACAGAAAATCAGAAAGTGATATTGAAAGAGAATAGCCTTTTCTTGCTCTTTTTTTTTTTTTTTTGTTGCCAATGCAGTGTTGCTGTAATGAAAGCACTGTACTTTGATAAGTAAGTGGAGAGAATATGATTTACATTTTCAGTGTATCTTTTAAGAGCTGATTGAAATACTTCTGTGATAAAAGAATAATATTTTTACTTCAATCAGTTTGTACTTTAAGTAGTAAGGCAAACATTTGATATCATCTACTTGTTTTCCTCCTTATATTTAACTACAATCTTCTTAACTAGAAAGGATTGAAAACCATAACCACCTCCTCTCAAAACCTAAATCCAAACCAAAACATTAAGCATAGGTAAACCATAAAAGCAAATTAGAGAACAAGCTTTATTAGGAGGGGTAAAGGTTTCATTTAAGTCAGGAAGTAGCCAGTTTCTTCACAGAAATCTGGCTGAGTTCTGCCCTGTTATCAGAAGCAACTGTGCCAAAACACAAGCAAAATTATATTGAATAGGAGTAAAGATGTAAAAAGGATAGTATTGAAGTCCTTAATACAAAACTGAACAATTTCCAGAATAAATAATAAGAAATCAGAGGATTCAGGAAAGAGCTACAACAATGATTTAAGGTCAGGAATAAATATTATGTATTAGAAGACTCAAGAAATTTTAATCCACTTTGTTTACCAAAGAGAATGTTAGTTGATCTTGTTCTTCATGTGCCTACATGCAGAAGACTTTTCGGTATTAGAATCTACTTGAATCTTACAGAAAAAAAAATAGGATCTACTTTTGGAAAAAAAAAGGTTTTTTTTTAAAGTAAACTTAGGAGTTTTAAAGAAAAAATGTTTATTAACTTCTCAATATCTTTTATTGGGAATACAATGGGATTCCATCACTTGGATTCTTTAGATTAAGACTGGATAAATTCCTGAAAACATACCATCCTAGGTGGCAAGTAGATATCATGGGATTAAAACCGGGGGAGAGGGGATGGTGATGAAGAAATAAAACCAAACCAAAACAAAAGGTGAAAAGGAATGGTTATAATGAATGTATGAAGCAGAATATCCTGCTAGACTTGGATAGAGCTGGCTTGCTGCATGGTGGCAAACCCTCACCAAACAGAACATCTTAGGGTGGCAGTGCCATTGGTGTTCATCATCGTTGACTAATGTGCCTTCTACAGCCTGTGGGAAGATATGGACAGGCTGTTCCAGGCAGAGTGACCACAAGAGGGTCAGACATTCCAGATCCTGTCCTTTCTCTAATGGAGTTGTGACAGAGAAAGTGGAGAAAACATCTATGAAGCCATCTATTCCCATCTGCTCAGCCGTAGTTCTACTACAATGCTCACAAATGCTATAGCAGTAATCCACTATGCCTTTATGGTTCAGTAGTCAAAAAATAGATTTGGCTTCTCTCTCTCCATCTAAACTCCTCACATCATTGCCGTCTCTCTTCATGCACTTTAAAGTCTTCTTCAGAGCTACACAGTGTTATTGCAAACATCCTCCAGTGTTTCCTATGTCTGCAGCTGCACATTGAGCTCTTTACCAAGATTGCAACGACATGCTTTATTTTCATTTATTGCCCACAATCTCTGTCCGTAAAAGCTGAAGAGCCACTAGGAAATAGAGTTCTTCAATGTTACTGTTCTCCTATGTAATCTTTCCACTTTCTCTCTCAATATTTTACACGAGCAAATTTACAAAATGTTTTCTCCTTATTTCCTCTGTCTCAATGGTCTTGTTGTAAATGCACAGCTATCCCAAGGGCATTTTTTCTCATCTTACATTGTGGAGCTATGGTTTCTCTAGCCAAAGCCCAGATCATATCCCTCCAATCAAATTTAGGGGCCAGTGGCTGCTTTTTGTACAAAACAAACAAACAGGAGGTGGTTGACAAAAGTGAAGGGAAAGCAGAAGCAAATAACTCCCAAAAGATCTTGTCCTTCTTCTTTGCACCACTCCATTTTCTACTTTAATTGCTATCCCCTGCAATGGAGCCCTATTGTAAACTGTGCTTTCAAATTATTCTGGGGGCAAATCTTAAAGTTTCTGTAGGGTTTTAGTAAAGTTTTCTGTTGAGTTTATTGAGTTACTTGCAAATTACTTTACTCTCACAGTCCCGAATACTTGATAGATCAAATTTCTCACATCTAGCATGGTTTTGACACAAAGAATTTACTAAACATTATATTTTATTTATTTATTTTATTTATTATCTTCTTGCAATGTACAATTATTAAGAAACAATGTACATTTATTAAGCAACCATACATACCTAGAGGTGANTGAACCATTAACATCTTAGTCTACATATGAACTGTGGGACTCCAAGCAATTTTGATCTTGTTCTGGTTGCCAATTCCAGCTGCTTCCCTGCTCACTGATAGGGAAAGAGCTTTCAATGCTCTCTTCCACATTATTTGCCTTGGTATGTGTGGGAAGAATCACAGCAAAAAATACATGGGTCATGGTACACAGTCCTGCCCATTTCTGACATAAAACTTCTGCTTTAGAAGTCTTTTTCTAAGCTCATCAAACCTTATCTTCAATGTTGTTTTCGCTCTTGCTATACTGACAGTGCTGTTCCCGTGTTCCATTGTTCTTTGAAAACCTGAATTTCTCATGAAATTGGGAAGGAGTCTACACTAATAAGATTCTTTCAGAAATACATTTCTGGCTTTTCTTTTCGCCAGAAATTTCCTGTTAAAAAGACTGAGAATTATCATGTATCAAATTCATTAAGTACTTCTTTTGTGTTCATACTTTCCCATTAGGAGTTAATTTTTCTGCAATAGTTAATCCTGTTTTGTACTTTTCTTTCAACATATGTCTGAGCAACCTATAAAATAGTTACTGTAAAGCATTTTCTCTCTTTTTTTCTTGACTATGAGTAAGTTGGTTTATCCTGTCACTGATGACTGATAATAATGTTAAGATATCCATTTCCTCTGCCTGGTTGTGCAGGTACATGATATGAAATTGATACATATATTTTGTTTAGACAGATAGTTTTCCCTCAATTAAAAAATAAATAAATTTGAACTGAACATGTTGCTGTAAGGAAAGAAAATGATTGATTGGATGGATATAAAACCTCTGGTGACATGTGTGTTCTCAAGTATGTAACAGATTGTTCCAGGAGCTGGAGTTGAGTAAGGAGGCACAAGAGAGGATGAAAATGTGTTCTATTGACTGGGGCTTTTTGAAACATCTACATGAATGGAAAAATCTCCTAGGAAATTCTACTACCAGTTCAGAAACTATATGGGATACAAAACATACCGTGCTTTGCCTTTTCCACCTGCTATTCAAATGAAACAATAGATGTTTCAGTATCAAAAGTTTTATTATAATACAAGAAATGATGTGTGCAAGCTTTTATGTGATAATATTTGTAAAGCTTGTCTACTGAATATTTTTCAGATCTCATTAATATTTCTGGTGAGAAAGTAACTTTCTTCTGTTTGAGTTTTTTTCTACACGTTGCAATAGGCTGGGTGATCACTGAAAATTTTTATCAGCCTTCTGCCTCACTTAGACTGCTACATTCTTTGGCTTGTTCTCCTTGTCATAGATAAATATATGTTACTATGCAATATATATACATCTATGAAGTAAATTTAGTAATATTTATGGACAGAAATGTCAATATATATCGCTGTCATTTTATTTACTTACATATATAAAGCTGGTTTTATACAGGCAGAAACATGTAGACATTCTATTAATCAAAGAGAGTTTGCTTTCATTTTTTTAACTTCACCCAAAGCATAGTGATAAGCAGTCACAAAAACAGTCTTCTCAATCTCAGTGATGTTGGACAAAAAAGTCAGAATTATATTAAATAATCAATTAAATAATCTGTTTGTGAGAAGAATGGTGAAGAAGATGAACTTGGGCTGCATAGAAGGAAACATAGCCAGCAGGTCAAGGGAGGTGATTCTCCCTCTCTACTCTGGTGTTGTGAGACCTCATTTGCTGTCCTGCATCCAGTTCTGGGATTTCTAGCGTAGAAAAGGCACAGACCTGTTTGAGTAGGTGACAGAAGTGATCTGATTGGAATACTTCTGTGAAGAAACACTGAGAGAACTGGTGTTGTTCAACCTGGAGAAGAGAAGGTTCTGAGGAATTCTTTTAACAGCCTTCCAGTACTCAAAGACAACCTGTAGAAAAGATGGGAAGGGACTCCTATTTTATGATTTGTTTGTGATGAGGATGGTGAAATACAGGAAGAGGTCTATCAGAAAAATAGTAGATGCTTCATCCACAATTGATATTCAAAATCAGTTTAGGTGGGGCTTTAAGCAACTCACCTAGTTAAAGATGTCCCTACCTGTGGCAAGGGACTTACTTAACTAAATAATCTTTAGATGTCCCTTCTGAGACAAGCCATGTGTTGATTCGATTTTAAGACAGAACAAACACAAAGGAATTCAAGCTGTATATTTTAATCCATTGTAGGAAATCAAGTATGTTATGGCTATAAATGTTCTACACTGGATAAAATATAGCATTTTGTCTCATGACTAACACTTTGGGGCACTGAAATTTGTAATGGCTTCTTGTGGTGAGGTTTTGATAGCAGGGGGTTAGTTTTATTTTTGTTTCTCACTATGCTACTCTGGTTTTAATTGGTATTAAATTAAATAAATATGGTTTTGTGAGTGATCTCCCTGTGATTATCTCTACTTATGAGTGTTTTCATCTTATTTTCTCACTCCCTCCTGCTGAGGATAGGGACTAAGAGAGTGGTGGGAATCTGACAGTGAGCCAAGGTCAGCTCATTACATTGTTATTTGGGTAGATGTTCAGCTTTTATAGAACACAGAGTTTGACAGAAAACATCAAGCACACAGTAATTAATTCCAATTCTCAATATAAATGTTAGCTCTGTTAAGTTATATGTTTACTGCTGAAGGTATGCAAGAAAAAAATATCAGATCATTTGGATTAGTAATTAAAAAAATATGGAGTTAGGGAAAATTTTACACTATGCCTACAGCTATTTTCAGTAATTTTGCATTCCATCTGACTATATATGTATAGTATATGTAGATGTACACAAATATAGATATATAAAGAAAAACTCGATACGTACAACCTAGTCAAATCTTCAAAAAGAAGAATGTGATATCAATGAGCTGTTGCATTGAGCTATGGAGAGATTATCAGAGAAATGCTTGTTTTAAACTTAGGGTAGCATCATGCCTTCTACAGACATTCCAGAAAATATCAGAATGAGCAACAGGATAATGACGTGAAGTCTTAGAGCAGATTTTGCTAGGAAATTCACATTCTGGGAAAGTGTTGGAGGTTTATGTTCTATTTTCAGAATGGGTAGGAGGTGACATCTCTTGAATCTACTGACTTTCATTTTTCTTCAATTTTGTAAGACATCAGGAAGACATCAAGTGTTTCTCTGGGCTAGGCAGGAGTTGGTGGCCAAAACACTCTGCCATAGCCAAGGAAAGATCTTCTGTTAGATGCAAAATTTGCACAATAATTGGTCTTGGTGTTTTCTCTATATTTTCGGGTTTTTTGCTTCGTCTTATTTAGGTATTTTTGCCTGAAATTTTACATAACTTTCTTCTTTCAGCACTAAAACCAAAGAAGTAAATTGATTTCTCCTAGTCCATTTGTCCACTTCATTTAATATGAATTTAGTATCAGATAGATCATTCCCAATTCCAGAGAGACTGCTAATCTACATACTCTAGTGAAAACTTTCCTTTCTTTTCCTTCCCCACTGGTCCAAATCTCTGAGGCATTCAGTGATCATACACTTTCTAAACCTCTCCCACATAACCAATCTGTTTTTAACTACCTGATCAGGATTTTACCCTTTTTCCTCTAGAACTGTGAGGATTCCCTTGAATACTGTCTGGTCTCCCTTTCTCTGGGCATCTCTCTTAGCTCAACAGTGTTGCCTCTTCTCCATTGGAGCAGGAAACTGTCCATACTGTTTGGACTAACAAACAGGGCATGTTTTCCTTAATCCTGCTAAAATACACACTTACCTCATGTCTACATTTTAGAGTCTGAAAACTGACATCTTTCTGTTTCTTTAAAGGAAAATATTTCATTTATATTTCTGTATGTATAAGTCTGAATATGTTGATCACCTCCTTTATACCTGCTTGTTAAATATTGGGGATTTTTTTTTGAGAGCATAAAACTATTTATTTTCCTGTTGTTGTGTTGCAAAACAAAAGCCAAGATCCATCTGATCAGTGAGCAAGTGCTAGTTTATTCAGCTTAGCTACTTTACTATATACCCCATTCTGTTACATCCCTCTGTCCCCTCGAGGGTGACTACAGTGTATTATTGGGTAAAGGTAGCTGTCCATAAAGCTATTGCTAACGTATTATTGGCTACACTACTGCATGTGCTAAGAAATCAATTTATGCTAAAGTTAGCTATGTTGACAGCAATGTGCGGCGATTCCCACCAAACTAGCTGGTGTTTATATTTTTGCCTCTCTGCTTCAAGGTCTTGACAGCTGCTCAGCACCATGCAGGCTCATGGCATCCAGGCCACCTTCTCTGTAAAATCTTCCCACATTGTTGTATTGTTAAAAGATCAACATAAAAACCCAAAACCAACAATATATAATACTTTAATTCTAATTCTTGTTTTCTGAGCATTAGATTATTAATATTACAGCAACATTTTTTAACTTGTGCAAAAGCAGTTCTTTCACACTGTTTAATATCTCCATCACTTCTTTTTCCTTGCACTCCTTGAGAACTCAAACTTTCACTGAGTTTTAGGTACATGGGAATAAAGGACAGAACCCCATGCAAAACTCATGTTGATCTAGTTATGACCCAAGGTGATTTTTGTGATTTTAGCTCCACCATGTCTGTTTCTCTCATTCTTATGATACAGAAGGTGATTATGGCTCCAATTTAGTTATTCTGTGTATAAACTTGCACAAATTACATAGAATCTGGAGTAAGATGGCATTTTCCTGCCCAAATGACAGGCTGTTAAAATGCCAGCTTCCATCTATATCTTCTGAAACTTCTACTCATTGTTACGTTTTGACCTACTGTTAAATTTTCACCTTTATTTCAAATATTTACCTTGCAAATATACTGATACTGACTTCCTAGACTTTCTGTTTATTTTTAATTTATTTCATGATATGCAAAACTTCCTTTACTGCATTTGTAAAATACTGTTTGCAGAGATAATTATTCAGCAATTTAACTAAGTTATGCAATTAACTGGCATATTTAAAATTCCATAAATCCTTAAGTAATTATTAAAATAAGCTTTACTCATTTGTTTCATCTAAACTAACTCTATAAGCCACTCACACAACTGCTGCTAGCACAAACTCTATCATTAAGGTGCTACTTTTCTTCTTTTCCAATTCTGAGTATGTAACAAAGAGCTAGGCAGTACAAATGAAAATCCCCAAATCAGCATGTCATGTCATGTCATTGCAAATTCAATCAGCTTTTGAAATAGATCATTAAGTATTAAATTTTGTGCAAGTGATTAATAAGGGATATGAAGAGAAATGAACACTAGGATTTGTAGAAGACAGGTTTTTTATTTGTATAATTTTAAACAAATTAAAAAGTTATCACTAAAGCAAATAGTGAAACTCGTTACTCTGTACTAAACAATTCATAATTTTTTCTTTTCCATCCCCCGCTACAGGTCTCTGCATACTTTTCAAGTTGTAACAGTAATATAGTTTTTATTTACCTAGTACTTATGCAATGGAACTTAAACAGAAACCTTAAGAATGAATATGAGTTATCAGACTGCTGCTATAGTAAACTATTTACTGTCTCTGAGTTTTTGCCTATGTGACCATGAGTAATATTACTTTCAGTAGTATGACATGAGGACTCAGATTTGTATTATAACAGAAAAATGTGATTCCCTGTTTCCATTTAGGAATTAAAAATGTTAAGTACAGCTTTTTTTCCCCCTTCTCCTCTGCTACCTTCAGTTGCTTGTCCTTTCCTTACCAGAGATGGAATTTTGTTTTTACTGATCATGAGGAGGTTTACATAGCACTGAGCCTGTCTGTGACAGATGAAATTCAGCTGTCTCAAAGGTGAAAAGGGTCCTTGCTTGCAACTTGTCAGAGTTCACTGAGAGGTCTCTAGACTAGGTTCAAAGGGGAAGAGCATATAACCAGGCTAAAGATGAGTCTAAAGGTGTCATGACAGTGCCTGGGGCAAAACCAATAGACCAACTCAAGTGTCCTTACATAAACGCAAGCAGAACAAGTAAAAAACAGGAGGAGCTGGAAGTCATTGTGCAGCAGGATAGCTATGACTTAGTTGCAATCACAGAAACATAATGGGATAATTCATGATTGGAGTGCTGCAGTGAGTGGCAATCAGCTCTTCAGAAGGGATACACAAGGAAGGAGATGTGATGGAGTGGTTGTATATATTAGGAAGGGACTTGATTGTATAGAGCTTTGATGATAAGCTCAACAGTTTATGGGTAGGGATAAGGGAAAAGGTCAACCAGGCAGATTGCAAACTGGGAGCTTGTTACACACCACCCAACTGAAAGACTCTGTTATGAGGCAACCCTGAAGGGCAAAGGGCTTCAGGAAGGCTGAACATTTTTCAAGAAGATATTTCTAAAGGTGCAAGAACAGACTGTCCCCATGTGCCATAAGATGAAATGGTGTGGAGGACTAGCTTAACAGGAAGTTTTTACTGGAACTTAGGAAAAAAAACCCAGATACCACTATCAGAAGAAGGGGCAGGCAACACTAAAAGAGTACAGAGATCTTGTTAGATCATACAGAGAGAAAAGTAGAAAGACAAAAGCTCAGCAAACTCAAAAAATAGTGTTTTTACAAACACGTTAAGAGCAAATGGAGAATCGCCATCCTATAATAGATGCAGAGGCAGGGTGGTGGGGAGGGGCAGAACGTGGTCACTAAGGATGACAAAAAAACCTGAGGTGCTTAATATCTCCTTTGCCTCTGCCTGTAACAGTCAGACCAGTTATCCCAAATGAATTCTGCCACCTGAGTTGGAAGGCAGGGACAGAGAGAAGAATAAACCTCCATAATCAGGAAGAATAAGTTAATGACCAGCTATGCCACTTGGACACTCACAAGTCTATGGGTCCACATGGGATCCACCCGAGAGTACTGAGACAACTGGCCAAGGAACTTGCCAAGCCACTTTCCATCATCTATCAGTAGTGCTAGTTAGCCATCACTGGTGACTGAAGGCTTGCCAACTTGATGTCCATCTGCAAGAAGGGCTGGAAGTAAGATCTGAGGAACTGTAATCCTGTCAGCCTGGCTTTGGTCCCAGGAAAGATTATTATTCTTCTCATGTGCACTCACCAGGCAAATGCAGGACACCCAGAGGGTCAGGTCTAGTCAGCTTGGGTTCTTCAATGGCAGATTGGATCTATGGGCATAGGTATATTGAATGAGGTTTAACAAGGCCCAAGTGCCAGGTCCTACACTTCAATTATAGCAGTGGCATGCAATGTTACAAGCTTGGTCAAGTGGGGTTGGAGAGCTGCCTGGTGGAAAAGGACATGGGGATGCTGGTTAACAGCTAGCTTTACACAAGCCAACAGTATGCCAAATGGACAAGAAGGCCACTAGTATCCTGGCTTGTATCAGAAATGATGTAGCCAGTAAGAGAGGGAAGTTATTGTCCCATTGTACTTGGCACTGGTGAGGCCATACCATGAATACTGTGTTCAGTTTTGGGCCCCTCACTACAGGAAGGACTATGAGTTGCTGGAGTGCATCCAGAGAAAGGCAATGAAGATTGTGAAAGGTCTAGAGCACAAGTCTTGTGAGGAACCGTTGAGGGAACTGAGGCTGTTTAGTCTGGAGAAAAGGAGGCTAAGCAGAGGCCTTACTGCCCCTGAAAGGAGGTTGTAGCCAGGTTGATGCTGTTCTCTCCTCCCAGGTATCAGGTGATAGGATGACAAGAAATGGCCTCAAATTTAGAGTTTTAGATTCAAGATTAGGAACAGTTTTTTACTGAAAGAGTAGTGAAGCATTGCAACAGGCTGCTCAGGGAAGTCGTGAAGTCACCATCCCCAAAGGTGTTAAAAAACCTGTAGATATGACATTGTTTATGAGGTGTGGTGATGTTGGTTTTGGTCTGATGGCTGGACTTGATGATCTTAGNATTGTGAAAGGTCTAGAGCACAAGTCTTGTGAGGAACCGTTGAGGGAACTGAGGCTGTTTAGTCTGGAGAAAAGGAGGCTAAGCAGAGGCCTTACTGCCCCTGAAAGGAGGTTGTAGCCAGGTTGATGCTGTTCTCTCCTCCCAGGTATCAGGTGATAGGATGACAAGAAATGGCCTCAAATTTAGAGTTTTAGATTCAAGATTAGGAACAGTTTTTTACTGAAAGAGTAGTGAAGCATTGCAACAGGCTGCTCAGGGAAGTCGTGAAGTCACCATCCCCAAAGGTGTTAAAAAACCTGTAGATATGACATTGTTTATGAGGTGTGGTGATGTTGGTTTTGGTCTGATGGCTGGACTTGATGATCTTAGAGATCTTTTCCAACCTTAATAATTCTATGATTCCATGACTCTATGCGGAGGTTATAACATAATGTAAGTTACTTAAAATCTTAAAAATGTGTGTAAATTCTTCAGGCTGTGTGAGTCATACATAAAGAGTGACAGTTGCATGTGGAGAGTTGCTGCTTTTCTGTCTGTTGCTGGTTCGCATCATTGTGTTTTCTAGGGAATAGTGGCACAAACAAAAGCAGAATCAAGAGCGGGAAGAATTAATCTCAGCACATTTTCTTTGACAGAGGATCAAACCATGCTAACATTAGAAACATCTAAAATACATAAATATCAACTTGACATAACAGGATATGTGCATGTGTGGAGGAAAACAACATCAAGTCCATGAAGCTATATAAAGCAACTGCCTGAAATAAGTAGTTTGGTACAGAGGTGGTACTTCTGTATTGAAATGCCACAAATATCAAAAAAAAGTGAATGCCCTTCTGTCATAGTTCAAATGTATTATGTCACTCATCTTATGCCATAATTAGCCTGCATAAAATTTCCTGTAAATTCAGGATTAATACTTGTACTTCAGAAATACATACTGTATAAAAAGCTAAACACAGCCTTTTAAAAGAAAGAGTCTCAAGGTAAATAAAACAAGGATTTATGAAATAATCAGGATATGGGAAGAGAAATTCAGTTCTGAGTGTTAAATTTTCTGCAATTGTATTTTAATTGCTAAAGTAGGAATGGATATTTTGTAGGTTGTAAACTGGCCAAGATGCTGGAGAAATATGAGGCAGAATGACATTTTTGTATTAATTTTTTAACAGGTTCTGCTTTCTAGGTGAAATTTGGTAATTTACCACAGATTAATAAGAAGTAGACTGATATCCCACTTCTGAAAATTCGTGTCTGAAAACCTGATTGGTAGTGCAGTAAAAAAAAAAAGTCTAACCTCTTCACCGAGCTCTTGCTAATTACGCTGAGTCTCTCATTCCTTCAAAGTAATGATGCATGCTTTGAGAGTCTGTGTTCTGCCTTAGCCAAAGGGCATAAAGGACAAAAGGTCTGTCACAGCAGCAAGTGTTTGAAAAAACATTTAATGAGGTAGTTCCCATCAAAATGAGCTTTTTCATTCAAAAAAAGGCAACATGCAAATTTTAAAGGATAAATGCCAAAGCAATCCTATCTTTTCATAATGCAATTCCTTGGGTTAATTAATAAAAAATGTTTAATTGGCTGTCTTGCCAAACAGGATATCCTTAAGACTGAAAATCTTTCTCAGATATCTTTGCAAAGAAGACAGACATCTTGCTCAGGGCTAATCTCAAAATTTAATACAAAGTTACTTGTTTCTCATGTATAGTTTTCCACTTTTCTTATGAGAAGAATATGGAATTGAGAAATGCATGCCTTATGCTTTGGACGTTTTCAATATATAAACACTGTGGCCATATTTAACTTTGTCCTTTAGATAATGAAATTATGGGCCACAAGTGATGGAAGACGGGTACTAGGTCAGACTCTGAGTTGTTGTAAACTTCATTTGAGGACAGCTGGCTGTTCACATTCTTGGGAATATATAAGACAAAAAAATTTAAATATCACTCCTTGATAATGAAATACAAAAATAATCAGAATATGTAGTAATTATCATTTATTAAAGGGATAAATTGATTCTGATTTTTTCCATATATTTTGTCACTCAGATGGTGTCTTTATGGTCTCATTTGCACAAACTGATGTAGATCTTAAGAGCATCTGGAAACAAATCTAAATCTTTTTGGAAAAATGGATCTGGTTATTGTTATTGGCATAGAATCTAAGACTAGTTTGACCTAATGAGTTTACAGCTATACAGAGTTTACAGTTACACAGAGCTTACAGAGAATAATTAGTTACATTATTAACTGCTATGAGAACCCACAATAATGAGTTCATGATATAAATAATCTCATGCAGAGACAAAATAAAATTCTACTAACAATTAAATTGTTATATAACTAATAATGATGACAATGCTGTCAGGAATGGACTGTACATTTTTATATGTACATATACATGCTTTTTTTGTAAAGGAAAAATAATTTTCTGGATTTTAATGAAGTATGTTTCATATTGTTTTAAACTATTATATTTTCAATACCAATAGGTAATATAACCTTTAAAGTTAAGGTTAAAATTGAAGGTTTATTTGAAAATACATCTGCTTGGAAAGGTAACTTACAATAAAAAAAAAATCAAACAAGGTACATTATTTGATTGATAGGTTCCCCAAATAGAACAACTTTACTTGAAAGCTACTTATTCATAGGAAAAATTATAATGAAATTTTACATGTTGTAATTGTGAAAATTACCTGTTTACGTGGTTTTTATCAAAATTCTTCAATTAATTAATAACTTTCTACTTCAAAATATTTTGGAATTTATATTGAAAAATGTCTCATATCTTTTACCCTTATGATTTTCTATATTTGTGGATAGATGTGTGCCTCGCCTTTCTAAACCAGCATGTTAATGCATGCTTGTTGCTGTGAATGTCATAGATAAAATACTAAACTTAACATATTTATAGGAAATTGTTATCCTATGAAATTGTGACTGAGACAACAGCAGATGGAAGATGATTATGTACCATTGGCTACAGGAGAAAATTGATTTAATGTCATGATTTTTAACTTTTATCTCTTCTACTCCTCTAAGGTCCAGCTGATCCTGGTTGAGCACATTCTAAGAGTACATCGAGTCACAAGTAATTACTGTCACATCTGATCTATTTTTTCTTTGTTTGATCTCTAGAGTGAGAATTTTCCACGATGTATTGTTGTGGACAACTTCTGGATGCTTCTTGCAAGCGGCAGAGGAACATGCAAGTCAATTCAGTATGAGTAATAATACATAGTTCAACTTTATTGTCCTGATAGCTCTTATTTATACAGATTCAGATAATTATGGGATAATTATGGCTACTAGTTACTTGCTGATTGGCTTAAGCCCTAAATATTATGTTTACATAGTCCTCCTACTTGTGGCTCATTAGCTATGCTTCATTAGCTATAATATCTCCTAATTTAGCTACCTTAGAGTCTGTGTCTCATTAGTTATGTTATCTCCTAATTTGGCTTTCTTAGAGTTGTTTACCAACTAACTCAGGGACTTCCTGTATCTTGTCAAGGACATGGTGTCCGAGTCAGTAGCTGTGGCCTAGTCTGGCTAACTTCACTAAGGCCAGTTACTTATGCTAAGGCCTTCAAAGCAGGCTATGCTCATACAGCTGCTCAATAGACTTATACCCTTTGTCTCTGAGTCAATCCCCAACAACTTCTGTTGTGTTTTTTCCAGTTTTATGATTCTACTGCATAACTTTTTCAGTTATGGTTGACAGTAAGTAGACCTATGATTTTGAAGATTAATTCTTAGGCTTTATTCATGTAATCAGAGGAGTCTCTGTGTAAATACTAAGTGAGACAAGAAAGATCTTTTTTCTCTAGTCACTAAATGACTAATACTATTCACCTGTATTTCATTCTTCCATCAGGAAGAGCAAGGCTTGGATTCAGACAGTATTGGGCAGAATTGTTTTTCAGATATCCAGTAGATCTTGAGGAGAACATTTCATAAATTTTAGACAAATGGACAAATGTCTATGCAGTAGTACAGAAGGATAAGATTCCTGAAGTCTGCGAGAAATTCAGAAAGAATTATGGGCTTTTCAGTAATGAATGAATATGGATATTCACCTGTATTCTGTAATTTAAAAACATAGAGACATTTTAAAAAACTTATATCTGCAGACAAGTAGGGCAAGGAAAAACACAAGATACCTGTCTAGCAGAAAGTGATTTTCCAGAAATAATATGTAGAAGACAACCAAGCTCTATTCTTTATAAATATGCTCAAATAAATAATCCATGTACCAGAGAGCAGTATCATAGAAAACAAATTTTTGCCATATTATCATAACAAAATTCTACCATGACAAGTGGAGTTCAGCTAAAAGAGAACAGAGATTTTACTAGGTGAAATTTTGGCATGGCTGCAAGTAAATAAGAATTTTGAAGGCTGGAATAAAGAGGATAGAGGGATAAGTTGTAAATTGTGGATGATATTTTTAGTGATTAATCAATTTAAATTAATTTGACTTCTTTTATTTCATATGATCAGTGGTTAAATTTGTATATAAATGTTATCTTTCAAGCAGATAAGACAACTATGGTATGAAAAGTTACTTAGTTTTACTATAAAAATATGTGTCTGTGCTCCAATAATGCAAATGATTAATCCTGTGCTTAATTTTAAGAACCTGAAATTTATGAGAAAAATGTTAAATTGTTTAATGACAAACAACCATGTAAAACAACTCAAGTTATTGCTATTCTATGGATATTAATGAAGAAACTGAGCCTACTTTTTTCCAGTAAAGGGCTTGATTTATTTTTACTTTTGCCACTGCATGAGCTTGGCTTTACTCAGACAGGAATTTATTTGATACATAGAGCTGTTGTAGCTTCTAGACACTAGGAACATTTATCAAAGTTTATATCCAAGGATTGTTTGAATAGCAGAATGACGTACCAGTTAAGAGAAATAGTTGTCCTAGGACACCCCTAGGGGAAATCTGAATGAAAATAAGTTCAATGAAATGCCCAGGAACTGAGTTTATTAGTTCAGTAAAGGAATTAAGGAAAACAAATTCTTTTCAGAATTGTTTTGTTAAGGGTTTGGAAGTAAAAATAATTTCTAAAATGAAAGAAAATGGTATCAGCCTATTGCACAGAGTTGTTATGGGATTTTGCTAAAGCATTAAAAATATTTTGAACTCCTCAGTGAATAAACACAGTGCATGTGTAAAGGATTATCACAGGATTAGCACCCTGCATTTAGTTCTGAGGAATAAATAGTATACTAGTGTTGAAACACATGCAAATATCATTTTTCTGCTTTTATCCACATTCTCCAGTAAGAAACTCCTCCAGTAAAGTTTCCCTTTCCTCAGACTATGGAAGATTATTAAACTATTGAGTGCATTTTGTGGCAACTACTACATATGGAAATGGTACTGATTTCTTTTTGTCAGTTTTGAGAATTTTTTTTAGAGAACAGTGTTATTTTTGCAAAATATATGCTTCTATATGCATCTGGCATCCTGACTTAGGAGCTATTACTGACTACAGTACCAAACCTGTCCAGATTTCACTCTAGAAGAAAAGGAAAATTAAGAAAAAGGAAGAAAGTCAGTACAACTCTTTTTCGTCAAGCAAAGCTACAAGAAGACGTTTAAGCAAAAGAAAGCTGGAAAACATCAAAAAACACAAAGGACAGAGAAAATAATCTCCTCCAACTGTGAACTTTTCTGAGAAACTGAGCAGTGGCACAAAGCAACTGATCAAGAAATCCATGTCCCACACAACACCAAGAAGTCAGGCATAGTTTATACAAGAGATGTAACAAGGAAAGAGTGAAAAAAACCCCAAATAACAACCAAATTATATGTAGGGTAAAGAAGCTCTTCAACAGAAAGAAGAGCAATCCCCAAAAGAAGAGAAGATAGTACAAAAGAATATAATATTATTTTTCTGCACGTAACTGGATAGGAATTGTTAATAACCTTATGATCACATTTGGGTTTACTGATAGCAGTTATAAAGTCCAGTTAAGTCCGAAGACATACAGTAGAAAGGGAAGAACTGACAACACAAAGCTTAACTGAAAACGACAGGAAAGTTTACAAACCAAGGAAAAATGTTAGGTGTTTATTTCCATAGGAACTTTGATCACAGCTTCAACATACACTCTGAATGTGCTGATTTCAAGAAAACGAAAAACGGTCAATAAGAAACAATGAACTGCAAATCTGAACATATGACAGAAATCATTGCAGACCAATAACAAAGTGTAGTTCAACAGTTGTCAAGTAAACTGAAGCTATAGGCAGAAATTTTTTGGCCAGTCAAAGTTTAAAGCAATGAAACTAATCTGAGATCTTACAGGCTACTAATGGGTGAAATGAGGTCTCACTGCAAAGACAAAGAAGGCTCCCTGAAGTCAGTGGCATGATTCCCACTTATATTCTCCACACAAAACAACACTGAAGAGCAACCAGGTCACAATACTAAGGAAGAGAGGTGTCTGTGTTCTCAGAAAATACTACTCAAGATCTTGCAAAGTGTGTCTGCTAAGTGGCTCCGTCCCTTTCCCTGTTGTATTCAGTATTGCCCTCCAAAAAAACCCCTCCTGCTTGGTCTTCCTTTTCAACTTTGTTTTATAATTTAAGATGAATGCTGAAAGAAATTTCTTCTCTGTTTTAGCAAATCTTTTATTTGAGTCTTCTGTAGGATGATGTTACAATCTCAGGAAAAAGTATAACAGCTCAATCACAGGTAACATCCACTTGTCACTTTCTGGATATCTAAAATGTAAGCACAGTTGAAGCATTCTTTTAAATGTAAAAAAAAAAAAGCAAAAAATGTAAAAAATGTTAAAAAGGTAAAATTAAAAGTGAATCAATGTGAGAATCACTAATGTACAATGTTTGTTTGTTTTCTTGGGCTGAAAATCTGCAATATGCTTTTCAATGAAATCAACATTTTGCTTTTCTAAGTTTTGCAAAACTGAGACATACAAAATCCTACCAACACATGATCTGAATGTAAATTGTTGAAAAAACCCAAAAATTGTGGGTACACATGAATGTAAGCAACTTGAAATAGCAGAGTCTACTAAATTAAGAACCAAATCTATTTGCCAGTCCTCTGTTATAATGGCAAAGATTATGGAATACCTGATTATGTCTTAGCCATGCACCAAGAAAATTCTTTGGGGCAGAGCATGAATACAACTTCTGTTACTAATGCAGGTAATGATTCAGAAGTGTGAAGATTTACAGTCTTGGAAGTTAAATTAAGACTACTATGTCCAGATTTAGCTGACTGAAGTAGTATCCTGACTGGTTTTTGTTTCACTGTTTTTAACCACTGAGTCCTGAACAATTTCCAGTTGATTCAATAGAATCTCCGAAGAACTAATCTCTCTTGGAAAAACTATGTTAGCCAATTATTTTGTAAAGCTTTTACTTATGACAGATGTTCTCAGTGGTGTATATAAAACGTCATATTACTAACAATATTCTAGTGGATGTCAATCAGTCATTATAAGTCTGCTTATATTTATTTTAGCAGAGTTCTCTGCTCTCTGCTTAGACTTCTGCTCCCAAATGTGAGCATAATAAAAGGAACAATAGTTTCTACTGTCATAATTGCCCATACTTTGCTTTGTACTTCCAAGTATGGGGTAGTTAAAAGACTGATATTTCAATAGTAGTTTAACAGTTCATGCAAAAACCCCTGTAATTGAACCTTGTAGCTGTTACCAGTAAAATTAACGGAATAATGCTGACATCCCAAGAACATTCTTATTCAACCCTCAGCAAGTTTGCAGATGGCAAACCACCGGGAGGGTGGGATGTCATCAAGAGGGACCTGGACAAGCTAGAGAAGTGGGCCAATGTGAATCTTGCAAGATTCAACAAGGCCAAGTGCCAGGACCTACATCTGGCTCTGGGCAATCCGTAATTTCAATACAGGAAGGAGGATGATGTGATTGAGAGCTGTCCTGCAGAGAAAGACTTACAGTGCTGATTGCTGAGAAGCTCCAAAGTGGGCTGGCAATGTGCACTCACAGCCCAGAGGACCAACTGTATCCTTGGCTGCATCAAAAGAAATGTGGCCAGGAGGTTGAGGGAGCTGATTCTCTGCTCCACTCTTGTGAGATCCCACTTAGAGTATTGTGTCCAGTTCTGGAATCCCCACTGTAAGAAGGTTATGTAACTGTTCGAACAGGTTCAGAAGAGGGCTACAAAGATGAACAGAGGGCTAGAGTACCTCCCGTATCAGGACAGGCTGAGAAGTTGGGGCTGTTCAGCCTGGAGAAGACTCCTTCCAGTCACTGCAGAGTGTGTACAGGAGAAATGGGGAGGGATGTCCCTGGCCATAGCAGTGGGGTGGAACTAGATGATCTTTAAGGTCCCTTCCAACCCAAACCATTCTATAATTCAATGATTCTATGATTATTTCAGTCATTCCATTCCCTTCCCAGCATGCTCACAATTTTATTACATATCAGACTGTCCTTCCATTAGAACCAGTGTATATCAATTTGTTTGTAACCTTTGTGTATCCACCATTAAATTCTATTATGCATCGTTGTCACTTTATATATTATTGCTGGACAGGAATTTTTCTCTCAAGTTGTCTTTTGAACACTGCTTCAGTTGTTGTGGTATAGGTTTTCTTGCTACTTTATCCTTTGCTACGCTCCAGAATTACTGCCTAGAACCAGCAGACTCCAACACTTAACCATTTCTGTTCATTAATAATTTTAAATATTATTTGAATCCCCTTTCTTATCTCGCATACTTCACTGTGATCTTAATGTTAGACTTTTTTATCACACATCTTCGATTTTGATGTTGTATTATTATGTTAGTTGAAAAACATACAGCAGTAGTGCTGTATGATGAGAGGCATATTACACTTTCTGACTTGATTTTTTTTTATTTTTGTGATTCATCCAGCATAGTATTTTACCTAAGATTCTTGGCACTCTGATAGTGCTAAAATGTGTAGGCCACTGCTTTGAGGACAGAGATATTCCTGAAAATTTGCAATAGGCTGGGAGTCAAACAGCTCTCTGCAGGAGTACAATTTTATGAATGTATAGTCTTAAGAATGGATATAATTGCCTGGAATATCAGAGGTTATAGAAATCTATAAAACCTGCATAAAAACTGTACTAGAAGCTAAGTATATGATTTGTAGAATGAAGGTCTTACTGAAGTTGGTTTTGTATTTTCTTCAGTTTTTTATACTTCTGTCATTGAACTCGGCAGTTTCTCCTTAATTGTGATAACCAGAATAACAAATTCTCTTCCACCTACTCTTTGAAATTAAGCCTTGAAATCTGTGTTAATGAATAAAATTCTTTATTTTATAGAACAGTTAAAAATTACTAGACTAGCCTGTGATTCCTGGTTTCTTTCTTTGTACTATTTATAAATTTAGTAATGTATATGTTTGGCCAGATTACATAATTCATTTGCAATTATTTAAATTGAAATTATTAATTTATTTTACTGAGTAAATAACCTGACTTGGAATCCAAAGATGGTTTTTGTGCCTGAAGTAGGTAATGTCTGCATGTGGGACTATGTCAGATCTACATTGATGTAGCACAGGCAAAATGACAGTCCTACAACATGCCCAAACAACGGTTCAGTTGTTCATTAAAATAGCTTGATAGCTTTAAAGTTGTGATATCAATAACATATACCAAATATTATCTCCCAGATAAAGCAACCAGGTGTAGGACTTGGGAGTGTTGGTCAACAGTCGACTGAACATGAGCCAGCAGTGTGCTCACATGACCAAGAAGGTCAATGGCATCTTGGTTTGTATCAGGAATGGCGTGACCAGCAGGTCAAGACAGATTATTCTCCCTCTGTACTCAGCACTGGTGAGACTGCACCTCGAATACTGTGTTCAGGTCTGGACCCTTAACCCCAAAAAGGATGTTGAGGCTCTGGAGCATGTCCAGAGAAGAGCAATGAAGCTGTTGAAGGGCCTAGAGAACAAGTCTTACAAGGAGCGGCTGAGAGAGCTGGGGTTGCTTAGCCTTGAGAAGAGGAGGCTGAGGGGAGACCTTATTGCTTTCTACAACTACCTGAAAGGAGGTTGTGGAGAGGAGGGAACTGGCCTCTTCTCCCAAGTGTCAGGAGACAGAACAAGAGAGAATGACCTCAAGCTCCACCAGGGGAGGTTCAAGCTTGTCATCAGGAAAAAATATTTCACAGAAAGTGTCATGGGGCACTGGAACAAGATGCCTAGGGTGGTGGTTGACTCACCTGGAGGTGTCCAAAAGAGAAGTGGCTGAGGTGCTGAGGATCATGATTTAGTGTTTGATAGGAATGGTTGGACTCGATGACCCAGTGAGTCCTTTCCAACCTAGTGATTCTATGATTCTATGATTTTGAATTTGGAAGGCAAAAATATTGTATGATCTCTGGAAGCAAGGTCAGGCTTGGGTGGAAGATCACAGAGCTCTCATTCACATATGCACTGAGGAGATATAAAAGGCAAAAGCTCAACTAGACGTGAAACTGGTTATTGTTGTTCCAGATAAGAAAAGATTTTTTAAAATATACTAATAGTAAAAGGAGTTCCAAGGACAATAATGGACAAATAATTGATGAAGATTGTCCCTTGGCAAATAAGGATGCAGAAAAAGTGGAGTAATTTAACTCTTTTTTTTTACCTCAGTCTTCAATAATACTGACAGACTTTGAGCTACCTGGCCACTTTGAGTTAAAGGGCCGCAACTGTGTGAACAGTGACTTTTCTTTTGTAGACCCTGAAATAGTAAGAAAGCAGTTGTATAAGATGAATGTTCATAAATCCTTGTAGGAAACATCGTTGAGTAGAAAAGGAGTCAGTGAATGAACAGGGCAGAAGCCCTGTTGATTATCTACCTGTAGTTTTGGGAGTCTGAGGAGGTGTCTACTGACTGGAAGCTAGCTGACATTATTCCAATTTACATGAAAAGCATGAAGGAAGACCCAGGAAACAACAGACCGTTTAGTCTAACCTCTGTACTGTTGAAAGACATTTCAAAGAGAAAACTATCACCAGGCAGAGTCAGATGGGAAAGTCCTGCCTAAGTGATCTGATATCCTTCTATTATAAGTTTACCCATCTAGTGGGTGGAGGAAGGATAGTGGATGTAGTTGTTCTGGATTTTAGTAAGGCTTTTGGGGCTGACTCTCATAGCATCCCTCTAGACAAGTTTTTCAGTTGTTAGATGAACAAGTACATGTGCTATGTAAAGCACTGTCTGAACTACAATGCTCTAGGGATTGTTGCGAATGGGGCTACATCTCATAGGGGACCAGTAACTAGTGGTGTTTATCAGGGCTCAGTTCTAGGGACAGTTTTGTTTAATATTTTTATCAATGATCTCGAAGCAGAAGTTGAATGCACGCTTAGTAAGTTTGTTGATAATATAAACCAGGAGGTACTATTGACTCTCTTGAGGGTCAAGAGGCCTTGTAGAAGAACAGGGAGATTAGAGTATTCCAGAATCATCAGTGGCCTGGCATTGAACAAGAACAATTGTAAGATTTTATGCCTGGGAAGAAGTAACACTGGGCACAAACACAAGCCTACCTTCTGGAAGTCAAAGGTGGCTGTTCTGCTGATCTTACTCCTTACTTTTTCAAGAACTGAGAATTCTATCGTTTTGTGATTGCTGTGTCTTGGGCATCCTCCAACCATCACATCTCCCACAAGACCTTTTCACACACATAAAATCAGAGAATAATGTAATGATGTGGGTTGGAAGGGACCTTAAAGATCATCTAGTTCCAAACACCCTGCCATGGGCCAGGACATTACACTAGATCAGTTTACCCAAGCCACCATCCAACTTGGTCTTAAGCATCTCCAGGGATGGGGCATCTACAGCTTCCCTTGGCAACCTGTTCCAGTGTCTCATCACTCTTATGGCGAAGAAATTCTTCCTAATGTCTAGTCTAAATCTGCCCTTCTTTAGCTGATATCTGTTCCCCTTTGTCCTATCATCACTAACTTTTATGAATAGTTCCTCTCCACCTTTCATGTAGGTCCCCTTCAGGTACTGGAATGTCGCTATAAGGTCTCCTCAGAGCCTTCTCCAGATTGAACAACCCCAACTCCCTCAGCCTGTCCTCATAGAGAAGGTTTTCCAGCCCTCAGATCATCTTTGTAGCCCTTCTCTGGACCTGTTCCAACAGCTCCATATCTTTCTTATGTTGAGGATTCCAGAACAGGACACAGAACTACAGATGAAGTCTCACATGAGAGGAATAAAGGGCCAGAATCAACTCCCTTGCCCTGCTGGCCACACTTCTTTTTATGCAGCCCAGGATATGGTTGGACTTCTGGACTGCAAGTGCACATTAACAGCTCATATCAAGCCTTCCCACCATGAAGAAGTGAGTGAATGGCTGTGTGGTGTTTAGTTTCTGGCTGGGGTTAAGCTTCAACACAGTTTACTGTGTGTGTTAGTCTGAATCATTTATATGTTCCACTACACTATTTTTGGTTGGTGATATTGAGAAGACTGCTATCAGTTATTCTTATTTAACTCATTTAAAAAGATATTCAGCACAAATTTTAATCCTCTAAGTCTAGCCACCACATTCTAAAAAATAACAGTTGCCCTGTAAAGTGTATTTTCTTTTTATTTTCAACATGGTATTTCTGTATGGGTTCTGAAGCTATTTTAATTAGCTGGAGACATCTCACAGAACATGAATAAAGAATTCTTTTTCTCCTAGCTGAAAGTTATCCTCCCTATGTTTTAGAAGCAGTAGCCTGGAGTTTTGTATTTTGAATCCTTGATGTTTGAGTGGCTTAAAAATTAGTAAAACAAGCTCAGCCAACCTCGAAAAAAAATGAGACAAATAATGATTCTGCTGGATGATTGCCAAGAAATATTAAAATGAATCAGTTGAACAGTATACTGATGTGGATGTTTAAGAGATTTTGATTTCTGTGTTTTTTCATATACATCTTCTACAGTGTGCAATTATTAGCATGATAAGAACACTTAGCTCTGAATGTTTCATGAGGTGTGTCTAGAAGTGATTTGTCCTTGTGTGTCTTTTGTCCAACCTCTTTTTTTTAAGCTCCTCTTTTTAACCAAGTAACCTGTGCAGGCAGAAGGCTATGATGTTGTTCTGGTGAATAAGAATTTCATAGAAACACTTTTTTTCTAAACAAATAGATTTTTTTTACATATGCTTTGAATAACTGTGTTTAATTTACACTGTAAATGCATGTAAATGCATATTGCATATATCCATGCTGGTACTCCGTTCTTTGTGCAGTATGGGTGTCTTTTGAGACTTTGTGTGAATACAGTCTTCTATTAAATTGTTAGTCAACGGACAATGTGAAAGCGATGCAAAGGAATAGAAAAATGGATTACTCATCAAAAAAAGGCAATTTGTAATTATGCATGTGTAGAATTACCAGCTATTTTTTACATTTGTCTTTGTTGCAAAATTTCTTTTTGTTGTTTTGTAAAAATAGTAAACATGAAACTGCAGCATACACTGTGTGAAGAACAGAGCTCTTAGCATAAAAATCCATAGCATAAAGGATACAAACATGAAGAACAGATGTTCTGCCAGCTAAAGAGAACTAAAGCAAATGGAGAAAACAACATTAAAAGAAAATTTTATTTGGCAGCCTCAGAGGGAAATTTAACAATCAATTCAGAACTTCAAATAAACCTACTCTCATAGCTCTGTTTTCTTCCCTTGTGTCTAACAATCCCTTTTTTTAGGATTTTTTTTTCATTTCAAAGTCAGCAAAAAGGATTTTCCAAACCTCCTTGTCTCAGGGTTAACACAAAATAAATCTTCGTATTTTAACTTTCCTTAGGGTCAGAGAGAATCAAGGCCAAGCTCTCTTTCCTAAGTGTTAAAGTAAAAATAACTTCAGACACAGCTATCTCCAGGCAGTTTCCATTCCCTAAGAAACTCCCTTATGGTTTCCCAGAAGACAACTATGTTAATTCTTTTTTTTTTCCCCGCCATCTTCTTGTAGACTCTCAGCTGCTCAGAAGTCAGTATTCTCCAGAGTCTTATTTCCAAAAATTAATTCATATTCAATAGCATATATATATGTGTCTGCTTCCCAAACTAGTATCCTTACTGGAAACTGTGAATTTATACCACACTGCCTAAGACGATTTTTTGTTTCAAAATCAGGAAATTTCAAGACCACATACAAAATTATTATGTAAATCCTTAAACTGAGATTAAATCAAACATTCATATGTCTACTGTATTATCAAAGCTACAACAGCCTTTCCTCTACTACTATTCAGGAAAAGATTTTTTCTTTTTCCTTTGATGCCCTGACATTTAAGTATTAATGAATCTGTGCAATGAGGATTGTCAGAGAGAAAAAATGAAAAGTGTTTGAACAAAGTTACATATAATTTTGAATAAGAATATGTTGAAGGCAGATTACATATCCCAGTGTCCAAAACAGTGGATAAGTATATGATTGTTTCATCAGGCTTTTGTCCAGATATAAACAATTTATTAATCTGTGCATGTAAGTTACAAGCTATTCTTTTAGCTAATTCTAATTCTAATTTACTTCATTCAATGCACTGACCACTAGGAACAAAAACTTACACTCTACTACATGGACACATAGCTGAGCCAAAATCCTGGATCTAGTCTTGCCAGGTGTCTGAAGTTTACATATAGATTTTGCAGTTCAACATCGTCTTTAGAAAAGCTTTTAACCGCAGATGGTGCAGGATGCTCTGATGATTTAGTATGTTGCCAACTTCCTGGGGCAGTGAAATGAAAAGTGTGAATAATCCTTTGTATTTTTAAGACAAAATAAGGTGACTTGGTTTAACTGTCTGGTCAAACTGTATTGAAATTACCTGGTTTTACCTGAGGAGTGGACATCTATCCACGTCTTCATCTATTGTTACCCATGTTACATTTCTGAGCAGTTGCAAATGAAAGTGAGTTAGAAAATGCACAAATGACAATCAGATTCGTAACAATTCCTATCATGTCAATAAATCCTTTTTTTTTCCAGGCTATTGTCCTATACAGTGAAAAAAAATTGAAAAAAATTAAAACTTTAAAGAGTGATTTAAAATTATCTTTTCCCAAATCAAATGCCCTTATTCTTTAGCTCTCTATGTAGTTCTTAGTCTTGTTAACATTGTTGAGATAAGGATTTATAGCTGGGTCTCTCAGCTCTTTTCAAGAACTGTGTCTCATCTTTGAGTTGCTCTGGCTTTCTTGGCTTCAATGAAAAGAGACAGCTGTGACCTACATTCAGTAGTGGATGAAGGTACTCCTGGCATTTTGCTTAGGGTCAATCTACACTGTCAAAAACATCAAACCAAAATTTATAAGATCGTGCTGAACTGACATAAACACTGTATCTTTATCAAGGGAAAATAAGACAGAGAAACCAGGATAGTATCATTCATTTGAAGAAAAAGTATCAACCATATATTGGGAAAAGGACTAAATGTATAGGTGAACAAAGAAGCAAGTGGCATGCAAACATTTTTTTTTTTTTGTGTAAATGGAGTGTGAAATAAAAAACCTCTCTTTTTTTAAAAATCAAATTCCTAAGGCTATATCAAAGGAATTTCTACTACCTTGATGTAAGCTTAAGATTTCTACATTTATCTGCATGCTATTTTCATGGTTCTATTTCAAATCATTCTTGGTCAGCGTAGGAGTGAAAAACCCCAAATAAACAATGAAAAGATTTTAAAACAAGTTGTAAGCAAATCAGTGAATTGTCCTCTAGTGTATGCTTTTCTGCTGACAGTATTCTTGTAACTTCAGATTTACTTTAAATCCTCTTAGAGTGCTAAAGTAACTAAGGAACATTTGCCATATTTCCCACCCAAAACTATTAATAGAAATTGCACAGATAGAGTAATAGCTAAAGGATTGCCTTATAATGTTTGACTATTACATTAAAGTAGATTTTATTCTCTGCATAAAGTGTTCTCTGAACTAGACCCAGCTGTACTGTTTATTTACAGATGAGTCTTCCAGCTGGGATTTCCTTTTAAGCTATAGCAAAGGAAATCTACTGACCACACAAAACTCCATTTTGCAGCCCTATATGGGATTCATAGTAGGATTTCAGCTTCAGATTTATTTAACTTCCTTCTCTTCCAGCCCCTTTAGTTAAGCAAAAAAATACTGCATTCACAGAGGTAGCTAAAATAATTATTACAGAAGAATTTCTGGATTTTTCAGTTTTAGGAAGCACTATATGCTGCATTAAGGCTATTTTAAGAGTTCTAGTGACTATCTTAAAGACTCAGACAAAGTTCCAGTCTGGTAGATTACAAAACTTGCAGCATAATGGTCAGTCTAGACAAGCTTTATAGATGCTGGATGTAGAAGCACAATAAAGTGCAAGACTCTCATGCATAATGAGTCTCTCTGTATCTTTTATATGAGGGAACAAAGGAAAACAGGTGCATGAATAGCCTTTATTAATATTCTTGCAGTCTGTGATTTTGCAATCAATAAAGCAGGTTTTCTCTGTGTAACCAGTAAAAGAATTAGAGCTGTACTGAGCCTGAGATTCAAAGAACTACTGTCATTAATGCACAGTCTCACATCTGTCCTCTGAAAGACAGACTTTGGTTCTATGGTGCTTTGCCGAATTCTAGAAGCTCTTCTTTTTCTAGTATCATTAGTTTTCTTGAATGTGATCTAAAAGCTGGAAAGATTTGAGTAAATTGCATTCTGTATCATTCCATGTGCTATCTTCATCTCTACTTCTGTCATATCTGCTAATTTACCTACCTACATTGTGACCATGATTGCAATTTCTATGGCCTTGAAAATTCAGAAGAACAAAGCTTTTACATCTATCACAATATGTATGTGCTTATGTCTATATGAGAGAGTAATGAAATAGTCTTTGTTGAAAGGTAACTATGGAGATCATTTGATCATACTAACTGCTCAGAAATGAGGCATTTTTTGTAAGGCTGGTCAGGGACCATGCACACACAACTCTATACAGAAAGGTCTATATATTCTAACGGTTAATGCATTCTGAACACCAATGTAATTCATCATTTGATGCATACAATCCCCTACAAAACAGTGATCAAAGTACCTACTGTCCACGACCGTATAGTACCACAAGCTCTTTCCAGAGATTACAGGACTCAGAAAGAACTAATGATATTTGGTCAGTAAATTGGACTTTCCTGTACTCCACACATAAAAAGAGAACTTGCAGCCATGTAGAAAGGCCTATTCCATCATAACTGTATACATTTCCACCAGCTCTCCAATGAAATGTAGCCTGGAAGTCTTATGTACTAGCAGGTCACCAAGTGTATCATGGTTTGCAAAAATCTGCTGGATATGCTTTAGTGCTTGTAGAGTTTAATGCTGATATAGATGTTGGGTTAAACAAAGAAATATTCTAACAGTGGCAGTGAAGGAGTAGTTGTAAACTTTTAAAAACATGGCAATTTCAATATTTTACTTCAAATAATAAGCAGTAGTAGTTTCTAGTAGGGACAGTCCACTCAAAGATGGTGCAGGGTCTGGAGAACAGGCCTTATGAGGAACAGCTGAGAGAGCTGGGGTTGTTTAGCCTTGAGAAGAGGAGGCTGAGGGGAGACCTTATTGCTTTCTACAACTACCTGAAAGGAGGTTGTGGAGAGGAGGGAAATGGCCTCTTCTCCCAAGTGTCAGGAGACAGAACAAGAGAGAATGACCTCAAGCTCCACCAGGGGAGGTTCAAGCTTGTCATCAGGAAAAAAATATTTCACAGAAAGTGTCATGGGGCACTGGAACAAGATGCCTAGGGTGGTGATTGACTCACCTGGAGGTGTCCAAAAGAGAAGTGGCTGAGGTGTTGAGGATCATGATTTAGTGTTTGATAGGAATGGTTGGACTTGATGACCCAGTGAGTCCTTTCCAACCTGGTTATTCTATGAATCTATGAAGGTTTGTTCTCATTCAGTCTTTCCCAGAGTCCTTGATAGCTCTCTTCCAGAAGTGGGTCCTGTACAACACTAACCTGTTGCTTTTCTTGGCCAGGTTCTGTTATTTTCCCATTGCTTTCCTTGCAGATCTCAAACCTCTGTAATACTGATTACTGCTCTCCTACACTTGAATCTTTAGGGACATCTTGTTCTGATTGCAAGTCACTTTTAACTTAAGTAGTTCAGGGAGGAGTTAAATAGTTCGGGGAGGAGTTCCCAGGGACATGGTTGATTCACCTTCCCTGGAAGTGTTTAAGGCATGGGTGGACAAGGTGCTGAGGGGCATGGTTTGATAGGAACGGTTGGACTCAATGATCCGGTGGGTCTTTTCCAACCTGGTTGTTCTATGATTCTATGATTCGTGGTTGCACATCATCCATTTTGCACTTGATCAGTGTGTCCTAAGGTCTGGTTTTTTTCTTCAGCTTTCGTCTTCTGATGGCAAAGAGTGGATCTACCATGTTTATCCCTGAAGACCAGAGATTAAGGAGCAAACAGTTGATGGAAGCGTAGTTGGTTCATCATACAAGAGAATAAAATTTTCCAATGAAAGAAGAGATAAACAGTCTTAGTTACGGCAAGTGAAGTGTAAAAGAGGCTTACATTCAAAAGTAGTCTATTTACTTTATCTTGGTATAAGTAAATTCTGGAATCAGCTATGCTGGATGATTGGACAAAGATCAAAACATTGTGGAGTGGAACTTGTTCATTCCAGTTGAAGATTTATATCAATGTTAACATAATTTAAAAATATCTCTAAAATTTTGCTGACTGAATTGACAGTGAAAAAGACAGCATGCAAACCAACTCCATGCTAAATAGAAGCAATATTCATTACCAAAACTCCTGTTAAATATTGTAGTTTTGGTTGCTCTCTAGTTTTGTAAGACTCTTTTTGTCAGGAAGGGAGATGAACTGTGAAAGAAAACAAATCAATGTGAAAACAGTATGGTAATAGAGTTTAATTTTGATTTTCTAAATCAATAGTAGATGCTTCATCAGCATTGTTTTTCCCTCACCCCTTCAGTAGTTAGCAGTCACCAAAAAGCTTGATAAGCTATTCAGTTTCCTTCAGACTGGGAAGGAGCGGCTGAGGTGTCACGCTCTTTATCAGGAAATGGATAGAACATGAAGAACTGTCCCTGAAGAATAACCACAAATGGGTCAAAAATTCGTGGGTGAGAATAAAAGGCCTTGGCAACAAAAGAAACCTTGTGTCTGGTGTATACTACAACCTACCTGATGCGCGGGCATAAACGTTAGTTAGGAAAACTGCAGGAATGTTGGGTAAACTTACACAGCTTAGCCTACTGAAATATGCACTGTCTGCTAGCAAAGGCCTTGAAGACCTTGGATGTTGATAAGAGAGAAGCTGGAATGCAGAAAACAACTGCAGCTCGACCAGGATGAGACTGCGCCTGCACAAGTATAGAAGAGGCCTCTCGAGTCTAATTATAATAAAGAGGTGGGAAAGGTCATGAATATGTAATAGGTGCTTATGAATAGGCATGTATTCACACTATAACTATCTGCTTGTTAGACTGTTCGGTGTGCAAGCTAGGAGGATTACCTTCTTGCACCTGCCAGTAAATAGACGCATACCTGCTTTATAACCCTTAATGGAGTTATAGAGTTTCATTCCGCAAAACAATTTGGCACCCCAGATGGGACACCCTCTCTGTCCGGCTGCAGGACCAGTGCAGAGTGGGCCATTCTAGGTGTCACTGGACTATTTCTCCAGAGAATCTCCCATCCTCATCCGATTGCTGTGGGGAGAGAGACAGACCATCAGTGGGTGGACAAGGTATGTGACTTGGAGATATGGATACTTGGTAATTGGAAAGAGGGGATGAGTCTGTAAGTCGTGTATGGGACATGTGATGACGAGGAGCTGGAGTGTTCACCCCTGGGAACTGGAAGGAGGGG
>WAAB01024772.1:0-12815 GCA_013389865.1 Piaya cayana
CTGGCACATCTTCCTGCCATTTGGTCCACTTTGGGGACATGTAGGGGGACCCCAGCTTTCTCCCATTCCCTCTGTGCTGTTGGTGGGACATCTCAGTGTTGGCTGGGCTTTTCTTGGTATGGGTTTGTTCACCCTTGTGGCTGTGGCTCCCAGGAGGATGGAGAGATGCTGGTGTCACCTTCAGGCAGCCCTGCAGGCTCCTCTCCCTCCCCTGCTCCTGCTGCTTAGGGCTTGTGTGCCTTCTCCAGCAGCTCCAGGCAGAGGGAGGACCAGAACGAGGTCTCAGGTGCTGCCTAGGTGTTGTCAGCTAAGTTGAGGTCCCCAGGCTTGGCCCGGGCACAGCAAGGGTGGCTGCAGGCTGGGAATGGCTCCAAAGAGAAGGAAAGCTGAGGGAGTCTCATGCCATGGTGACCCTTTCCATTGCAGATCCCCGCCTCCATCAAGCTGTACCTCGTCTCTGCCGTGGACTCTGCCAGCATCCTGCTGGTGATCCAAGGGACGGCTGTGGGCACCTCCACAGCCGCAGCCTCCGAAATGCCTTTGCGCCGTGGCTCTGTGCTCTTCATCTCTGCCAATGAGAGCATCTCCCTCCACCTCTCCTCACCAGATGGGATGCTGCTCTTCCGAGCCTGCTGCCTCCTCTGAGCAGCAGCCGGGACACTTCCCCAATCACTCCACTTTTGAGTAGATAGAAACTGGCCTGGGCAAAGGCATCTCACTCCGAAGTCTCCTCTCCATCTATTAAAGCCCCTAAACAGACCGTACCTGATGTTTAGAGAGCAATTCCAAGCATCGACTCCTTGGAAGTGGCACGGAGGAGGCAGAGGAAGAGCATCTCCCCTCACAGCTCAACAGCCACATATTCAAAACATCACCCCCTTAACGCTGCTTTTATTATCCCCCACCAAGCTTTCCTTCAGCAGGGAGGCCTGGATGCTGCACCCTGGCTCTTGAGCATCTCTGGCCGGCTTCCAGGAGCTGCTGTGAATGTGACGCTGAGATTTTCTGCTGCTCGTGGGTGCTTGGTGGGCTCTTTCTGAGCCTGGCTGACAGCAGGCGGTCCCTCCCCAGCTGTACCAAGGGGCTGCTTGGCAGGGTGATGGAGCTGGAGAAGCCTCTGGTGCGGTGAATAAAGTGGTGACTTTGTCCTGGGTGCAGGACAGTGTGGTGAGAGCATGACAGGGAGAAGCTGGCCTTGCAGGGACTGGAGGAGGCTGGTGGCAGCTCCAGCATTCCCCAGCGCGGGCTGAGAACTTTTCTGCATTGTGACATGGGACACTGGGGTAAAATGTGATGAGGGAAACCAGATCACTGCAAAACTGCACCAGGGTCAGGGAAGGAGCCTTCCCGAGCAGGGCTGCAGGGGGCAGTGAACTTACAGCACCAACACGCTGCTGAGCAATGAGATCCACTTTATTGCGTGCTCCCTTTAACAAGGAAAATACAAAAAAACCTAGTTCAGGTCTCTGGACGTGAAATATTTAAATAAGGTTTCTTGAGAAGCAGCTGATTGTCCTCTAGGTAGCAGAGCCAGACCGTGATTTAAGGCAGCTTTTAAGGTTCACAGCAGGCAGACTCCCAAGTTCACACCCTAAGGAGCTGAGCAGCACTGGCGCAGGGAGGCTGGGCTGCCCCTCACCTGCATCAGAGCAGCTCTGGGGAGCACTAAGCACTGTTAGCTCCAAAGCCAGGACATAATGAGTCCCCAGAGAGGCAGAAAGTGCAAAGGTCCCACACAAGCAGCAGCTGCTGACAGATGTAACAAATGCAGGTGCTTAAAGCTCAGCAGCTCTGTTTGGTTTCTCCCCATCTTATCTGCTTTCCCGGAGCAGCATCTTTGGTTCAGGCCAGCTCCGGCTTTGGGAGGAGGGAACCTGGCAGCAATTAATTGCAAGCAGCACAAGACGGGTAAATAAAGCAACGCTCTGGCAGCCCAGCCCAACCTCGCAGCTTGGCCTCAGGGAGGAGCGGGCACTAAAGCTGAAATAAATAGAAAAGGGGTCTTGGGGCTTCATTGTTGTGTCCAGAGCCAGGTCCTAATCCCAGATGTGGCCGATGAAAGGAGGAAAAAAGGAGGGCAGGGAAAAAAAAAGGCATTTGCTGCTGTGCGTCCTGATTTCTTCCCTTTGCACCCCCATGGAGGTGACGAGGCTCTGCCTCTCTTCTGTCCCCACCTCAGTCACCCAAATGTCACCGTGCCACCTCTCCCTGATATTGCTGAGAGTAAAGAAAAGTCCTTTGGGGCTGGTTGGCCACTGCTGCTCACCACCAGTGGCATCACAGCATGATTCAGTCCTTGTACCACCATCCCAGTGTGGGACATGGACACCGACAGCCATCCCAGTGCCGGCTTTTGACCTGTTCTTGCACAGCTCCAGCCGAGCAGCATCTACTGGATCACGCAGGAGAGAGAGTCTCCAAAACAACAGGGGCAAGAGGAGGAGGAAACAGGTTTTGGGGGGATGAGATCCAGATCTTCATCATCGGGGACCTCGTCGAGGTGATACCCATCCTGCAGCAGCTGCCGGCTCAGGTCCTGGTTCACCTGCTGGTGGGGGTACACAGGAGGCAAAGCTGGGTAAAACTAGTGTCACTTAGGGTAAAATTTAGATGCCAGGGCTTGCAAAGGACAGGGCTGTGAGCAAGGAGGGGATCACATCCTCCCGTGTCTGCTCAGGGAGAAGCAGCACAACCAGTGCAGAGAAGACAAAAGCGAAAGAGCAAAGAGGTTTCCCAGGGCTGCAGCCACCAACACACACCCCCTGCACCCCAACCCCCCCGCCGGCATGCCAGAGCATATCAGCTGCCCTGCAGCAGGGCTGGGGAATGAGAAGATGGATAGGGCAGCAGCTGGGAAGGCAGAGCTTCATGATGGATGCACAGCTACACACTTTGAAGGGTGAGGCTTCTTTTTAGCCCTGATCCAGACCCCAGGGTGTAACAGGGATGAGGGAACCCGCAGGGACCATGCCAGCAGGGTCAAACCCTGGACTTGCCTCGGCGGAGGAGTAGCCCGAGGAACAGCGGGATCCCAGCTCCCCGTCGCTAAGAGAAGAAGGAAACGGTCAGAGCCAGCCAGGAAGCGGCGTCTTTGCTTGGGATGCCGACAAGGGAATCTCAGAACAGGGTGGGGAAGGGAGGCAGCAGCATAACCCCAAGGGAAATTTTAAACGATTTGGGAAAACAGGAGTGTTTCACTGATGAGAGGTGCCAATGCAATCAAGGATGCTCTACAAGGTGAATCAATCCCCCCTCCAAAAAGGCAGCTTGCAGCCTGCAACATCCCCTACCCCAAATCCTGGGATATTTGCCCCATCCCACCTGTCTGAATCAAGGGAGACCAGGTTTTCATCCGCTGTCTGGCTGAGTGCTGTGTAGCCCTTGTGAAACTTCACCGACCTGCCAGAAAGCAAAGGAACAAGCCCAGGACATGGAGTTTTGAGGTGAAAACGCAGCTTCTCCTTGAGAAGCCTGGGCAGGAATCCCTATCCTCAATGTCCCTTCCCACCCAGGCATCGACCAGGGCCACCACCAACTCAGAATTGACTCCATCCAAGTTCTGGGCCACCCAATTCAATCCCTAACACCAAATTATTACCAAAGCCTGACTTTTGCAGGGAATGTGTTGTATTTTATGGCGTTGGATGCTTGCCAGCCACAACACAGCCAGCAGACCACAGTCCCAAACTTCTCCCCAGTCTCCCCCTAGGAATGTGAAAAATACATCTTTGAAAAAGAAAGTGGGATCAGACCTTTTAGCTGGCAGCTTCGGGTGTTGGGACGCGGGTGCCTGCAGCAGCCCCTGCCTGTGGAGCGCTGCCTTCGCCAGCTGGCGCTGCCTCTCTGGAAGCCAAGCATAGGGCAGAGCTAAAACCACTCCAGCGTGCCCAAGGGATCCTTTTTTTTGTGGATGGGTGGGGTGGGATTGCAGCAAAGTCCTAGGGAGAGCGTAGGGCATTGCCATGCTTTCCATAGGCCGCACTGAGAGGGTTTTATAGGAGGCTTAAAGGTTTTATCTCATAAAGGAATAAAAAGTCAGTCCCACCCTGGGCAAGAGGCATAGAGGTTGCCCTGGATCCCTCGAATGACACCTAACATCACTTACGGAGCTTGGTGTGAATGGAGGGGGGCTTGCCCATGAGGTACGGTCCCCTTTTCTCCACCGCATCTGCCGCCTTGCTCAGCCTCTTGCTTTCAGCCTGGGTCAGCTAAAAATAGGGGAAGAAAGAAAGAAAAAAAATCATTTGAGTAGCATCCCTCCACAAAGATGAAGTAAAGTAATCCCTGAGGATCCAGGCATTCTTGGGGGTGAAGAAACCTGCTGGGGAGAGCTGGAGGGAATGGCACCTGCCCCCAGCCCCATGCTCAAGCAGGAATAGGGAGAGGAGAAGGAATAAGCAGATGAAGGGATTATTTGGGAATGGTGCTGCTATATTCAAAGCACACGTGGTGTCCGGCAGTGTCTGTGCCAGCCTGACTATAGGAACACCTGGGACAAGATGGGATAGAGGGGTTTGACTGGCAAATGTAGGGATTTTTTCTCCACAGGTTTTGAGTCTTTTGGGCTCCTCCCCATGCAATACTTAAGATACAGGAGCTGGGACAGGGACCACCATCAGGATTAGGGGCAGGGCCTTAAGATGGGATTCGCAGAGCAGAGCACTGCACGCGGGAAGCGCTCAGTAAGCAGGGAGCTCAGCCAGCGGGATAATCCAGGCAGGATGCAGCCTCTGCCTATGCCTCGTATCCCACCCAGTGCGCTGTGACCCCAACACCCACCCTGCCTTCCCACGTCCCTGCCTCCCCAGGCACCCCGCGTAGCCGAGCCCACAGCTCTGCCCCATATGGCCCCTGGGCATGAGTTCCAGCCCCACAGACACCCTACAGGGTCCCTGGGTATGAGTCCCAGCCCCACAGACACCCCACACAGTCCCTGGGCATGAGCCCCAGCCCCACAGACACCCCATATGGCCCTTGTGCATGAGCCACATGCCAACAGACACCCTGCACGACAACCCCCAGCCCCACAGACACCCCATATGGCCCTTGTGCATGAGCCACATGCCAACAGACACCCTGCACGACAACCCCCAGCCCCACAGACACCCCACAGGCTTACCCCCAACCCGGCCACACCGCAGGACCCCTGGGCATGAGCCACAGCTCCACTGACATCCCGCACGACCCCTGGGCATGAGCCCGAGCCCGAGCCCCAGCCCCACAGACACCCCGCACGAGCCCTGGGCATGAGCCCCAGCCCCACAAACACCCCGCCCCACCCCTGTGCATGAGCCCCAGCCCCACAGACACCCCGCACGACCCCTGTGCATGAGCCCCAGCCCATAGACACCTCACATGGCCCCCTCCAGCCCCAGAGACACCCCAGCCTGTCACTGGGCATGAGCCACAGGCACCCCACACGGCCTCTCCCTTACCCCACACAGCTCCTGTGCACGAGCCCGAGCCCCAGCCCCACATCGCCCCGTGCAGGGGTCCCATGTCGCCTCACACCCCGCCCTGCGCGGCCCGTACCCTTCCTCCGCCGCTGCCGCCCGTCGCCATGGCCGCGCGCCCCGCCCCGCGCCTGCCAATGGGAGGCGGGGCCTCGGGGCCGCAACCAATGGGAGGCGGGGGCAGGCGGCCCGCCGCCGCGCATGCGCGGTGCGACCCCGGGCTGCAGGGAGACGAGGTCGCAGGGACAGGAGTGTGATCATGGAATCACCAGGCTGGAGAAGACCCATCGGATCATCGAGTCCAATCATTCCTATCAAACGCTAAACACCGCCTCGTCCATACGTCCCTGAAACACCTCCAGGGAAGGTGACTCAACCCTCTCCCTGGGCAGCCTCTAGCAGTGCCCAGCAACCCTTTCTGTGATTTATTTTTTCCTAATGTTCAACCTAAACTTCCCCTGCGATGCTGGGCCGCCCTGCCCCAAGCCCCTTGTTTAACACCTATGAGCTTCCCTGCCCCAATTTGTTGTTTTTATGAACAATTCCCTTTTTGTAGTAAAAAAAACCCAAAATGGGTAATTTTCATTTCCTCTCCGTGCAGGAGCCGAGCTGGGAAAACAACTCTCCCAAGCCAGGTCTAACACAGCACAGATTCCCAGCCCCGCAGCAGGCACCCACCAACCACAAACTGGAGCTTCGCTCCCACCTCAGCAGCTTCGTTAAGCCTTGAGCTTGTCACTCTTCCAAAGGCAGGGAGTCTCATGGGCCCCTGTTCTCCAAACAGGTCATCATGCCCTCCAGCCTTTACCTCTGACCAGCCTCTTTACCTCTCCCTTTCGAAGGTAGATCTGGGCGCTTTGCCAAGAACATAAGGATTCACAAGCCCCACACAAACTTGTTCAGAAGAGCATGTTCCTAGTTTGTTTCTTCCTCT
Organism: Piaya cayana; assembly: GCA_013389865.1. Taxonomy (NCBI): domain Eukaryota; kingdom Metazoa; phylum Chordata; class Aves; order Cuculiformes; family Coccyzidae; genus Piaya; species Piaya cayana. The sequence continues at coordinate 6,388 of WAAB01024772.1, forward strand.
TCCCGTTAAAAGCAAAGGAAAATAACGACATGAGGAAACGCCACCCCATGAGTCAAACCAGTTTTGACTTTATTCAGCCCGACCTCCCATCGCACCCTCCGCGACGCGATACAGGAAGAAGTTATTTCAAACAGGGTAATATTTCAACATTGGTGTCTCCAGGCGACTGCGCACAATCAGGCAACAGCAGGAGAAACACTGGAGTAACACACCTAGAAGAGAGCAGAGCAGGAATGTCATTAGAACATCAGCCCGGCATCCCCACAGTGTTGAAGATGATCGAAGGGCTGGAGCACCACCCGTATGAGGACAGGCTGAGAGAGCTGAGGTTGTTCAGCCTAGAGTAGGCTCCAGGGAAACCTTAGAGCAGCTTCCAGTGCTGAAAGGGGCTCCAGGAAAACTGGGGAGGGGCTCTTGATCAAGGACTGCAGGGAAAGGATGACGGGGAAGGATTTGAAGCTGAAAGAGGGGAGACTGAGATGAGATCAGAGGAATAAATGTTTTCCTGTAAGGGTGGGGGAGGCCCTGGCACAGAGTACCCAGAGAAAGTGTGGCTGCCCCATCCCTGGTGGTTAAGTCCAGGTTAGCTGGAGCATTGAGCCCCTTGATGTAGTCAAGATGCATCCATGTAATTGCGATGGAAACTACATGTGCTGCTCCTGAAACGACTCACGGACGCTAATGGGCATTCGGCACACCCATGGGTTCAGCTCTGGCTGTGCTACAACCAATCTCTTTGCTCTGTAAGCAAGGGGCCCTCAAAGGAGTCTTTAATTACAGAAAAATATACTATTTTAAGTGAAACATGAAGAAACTTCAGTGTTGTTGGGTGATGAGGGCTGTTTTCCAGCCTAAGCTGGTAACTACTGTCTTCCAGCTTTCTAAATTGGCTACACTGACAATGAAATGAAAGTTTGTGCATCCCCAGAGAAAACAACCCTGCCATTTGCTAAAAATTGCTTCTGGGAGGAAAGTCAATGGGGAGCAGAGGAGGCCAGGGTGCCAGCCCAGTGCTGCAATTATCCTTGTCTCAACAACTGTCACCTAGGAATCGCTGGGACATTGGGTTTGGCTGTCAACCACCCCATTCCCTCCCAAGCAACAGCACTGTTCTTCTGTTAAGCCTCCTCTGGAAAGGGTTATCTACCTTTCCTAGGAGACCTGTACAGACAGAGGGACTTGGAGAATTGTCACACAGCCTCTCCCCTAGCCCCACAAAGGCAAGGACGATGACTCTCAGTTTTAGGGCACCAGAACCCCACGCCAAGAGTCTCAGAGGCAAGGGCATCTCTTACCGGTAGGATTTATGCTTTGTCCAGGCCCAGTTCCTCTGGAGTGGAGATTCCCAGTTCACTCAAAGTTGGTCTAAGCTCCTGGATAACGTAAGGGTAGATGTCCTTGTGAGGTCCTGCCTTGTCCTAAATGGAAAGGAACGGTGTTACTTCAACAGTTTGCTGCGTACACCAGCCAAGGTGTGTGGTCACAAGGTGCATCCACCCACTGCTCCCCAGAGCAGCTCCTGCAGGACACGAGAGCGCAGCCCAGCTTCATCTGCACACCAGATAATTATGGCTCGTAAACAGCTACGCTGGAGAGCCCTTTTGCCAACAACCATGGCTGCAAAGCACCCAGGAATAACACTGACCTCCCCTGTGGGGGATTTGCACATTGGTCTGAATGCTCAACACCTCCCTCTCATCTCATACCAGGCTGAGACCAGCAGTGTGTGTCACACCACAAAATGCTGAAGGCCAAGCCAAGCTCCTTCAACAAGGGATGCTTTGCAAACCAGCCCAAAGCCTGCTTATACCTTCAGGAATCCCAGTGGTAAAATGGGAGAAGGAAAATCAGCTTTTGGGCAGAGACGGAAGGAAATTCAACTTGCTTGGGATTAGGGGAAAATATCATCCCTTGAATAATATTTAGGTGGAGCTCCAGGAAAACCACACTGCTGTTCCCAAGTTCTGAGTTGTCCCCTATGTGGTATGGACAAAAGTATGGGGAAAAAAAGACATAAGAGACATAAGGGAAACATAAGAAGATTCCTTCATTGGCCTTAGGGCTCTAAACCCACCAAGAGAGTTTTGGTTCCACCGAGAATGCAGAAAGCAGAACTGGCAAACCAAGAAAGAGAGGAGAGTTTCGAGCAAGCGGGTTTGGTAGCGAGCAGCAAAGTCCTGCCCAGCAGCCCCCACCTGGGGCAAAAACAGCTGGGACAGAGAAGCTGCTGGATCCTACTGAAACAGAAGAACTCCCACCTCCATCCCACCCGCTTTAACTCCGTGGCAAGTAAAGGCCAGACTTGGCTTTCAAGGCACTGGTTTGCGTTGGGTTTCCACAACAAAGCACTGATTGTGGCAGCAGGAAATAGCAGTTTCCCTTTGCAATGCTAACGGTGAGCCAAGAGAAACTCCTGAAACTCCTTTGCTGAACAGACACAACAGTAACCTCCCTGACTGCCACCCCACTCACCTTTACAACTTCTAAGATACGGACAGCACTGGCAAAGTCATTTAACCGTCGGCACGCCCGCAGAGCTGCGTCGATGATTTTTGGTTCCGGAACCAGGTCATAACCCACAAGTGTGTTTACGCCTGTGAACACAAGGGAACACCAGGCAGAGCTTGGCATCAGCTCACCACACAGTCAGATAGAACCCGTTGAGCATTATTGTGCTCCACCTCACCAAAGAACTGGGTATTGTCACCCCACCAGACACCATTAGAAGCTGATCGCAATTTTCACTGCTGTTTTGGGAACCCCCATAGATGATCAAGGGTCTATTAGTATCCCCTTCTCCCTCTCACTGTTGCTTCCTACTGTAGATTTTAGTGGATTTCATGAAATCCCAGTTCACTCTATGCTCCCCAAAGCAGCTGGTGTCTGTACTACAGCACATGGGTTACTGAATCATTAAGAAATTCAAATTACTCCATTCCTACAGGTGTAATGAAAAGAGAACCCAAGCTGTGGCCAGTTACCTGCTTCTCCTTTCAAAGGGAAGAGCCCAACACCTCATCATTCAGGAGATGCTAGAATAATCCCTCAGGCTGTTATGCAAACACATTTATAAGCTCTAATTGGGGCAATTTAACAGAAGCTGGCAACCCCACAGGAAATGACTGGAGGCAGCCAGGCAAACAGTTCCTACGAGTCCTGGCCAAGCCATTGAGTCAAAGTCCAAAGGAAAATGAGTTTGCTCACTCATGGAGCAACAGCTGTGCTCAAATACAGTGCAAATCAAACCTTTCTCTCCTATCCAGGTGCTAAAATGCCTGTCCTGGGGCATTAAAATTTATCAAGCCAGGGCTCCCACTGCCTTGTGCTCCTCACTGTGTGTGCTGCGCATCCTTGAAAATCACTGGTTGGGCTGGTGAGGGGCTGGAGGACTCAGAACAGACTAGGAAAGGCTCACACAGTACCTCATCCCCACTCACTCTTTACAGGGTTACTCTCCTACACCAAACTCCCTGGTTTTGCTCTCCAACAGCAAAGTAAAAAATAAGGTGTTATTTCTTGTCACAAAACTACACCAGAGGAGTTATATTTACCCTCCTCTCATCACTCCACATACCTTTCCTGAGTTCCCAGGCATCAATATCTGGCTTGTTGAAATATGTTACCCAGCGAGCGTCAAACTCTTCATCCGTTTCTTGTGAGCCATGGGAGTAACAGCGGGCATGCAGGACGGCTGGAAGTAAACGGAAAGGAAGTGGCTGTGAGCAAATGGCACATAACTACACTTTATCCTGATCCATAGACCAGGAGCCATAAACCATGGATTTCAGTTGCTACAGTCAAAGCAGGACCATCCTCAGCCTGGACAAGCACTGGATGGATACAGATGACTAAATGCCATTGGTTTTGTGGCACAGTGTGTATTCTGCCTCACATCACAATTCCAGAGTGTTCCCAGAGCCTTTGTCAGAGCAGGATTATTTAAGAGAGATGGGGAACTGCAAGACAAAAACAGTGCTGTACAACCAGTCATTAAGAAAAGTTTTATGGGATCCCTGCTTCTATAACATAAAGGAACTTGTCCAAGAGCCAAGCAAGCCAGAGGACCAGATCACTCAGGTACTTCCTCACCAGACACACTGTCACAGCACAACCGCTCTGTTCCCCATGTTCAACCCCTCTCAAATCCACAGGACTTGTCTGTGCAGACAGTACAACAACATGCATCACTTTTCCACAGACGAACCTTCCAGAAATAAACTCTTACTTTCTGCCATTTATACTGTTACCCACTGAAGAGGAACGCTACCTGTGAAGCCAGAGCACTCTGTGAGCTGCTTCTCCACCAGAACATAACCCCGGCCAGAGCAGCCAGAGGCTGCTCCCTTTCACTTTGCTGATAGCTGCGGAGGTCACACACCAGACATGACCTTGCTTCGCTTCAGAGAAGCAGCCAGACCCTTTTTTAACTCACTTAACCTGCCAGAAATCACTCATGCTGGCCAGCTACAAGGCTTTATTTAAAAGAAGTAGCACAGGAAAAACACAGAAGAGGCCAAGCTGGAATTATTAACACTCTCTTGCTGTTACATAGGGAGATTCCCTATTCCTTCTCCAGCTCCAAACCAGACATTTGACTTTGCTTTCCCCAAGAAACCACACACATAGGCAACCAGAAAGCGAGAGTAACCCCTCTTGCACACAGGCAAGGAGCAAGGCTTCTCCTGGAAAGCCTTCAGCCACTGGCACTGCAAGGGAGAGTCCTGGTTTTCCTAAGCACAAAGCAAATCCTGCAGAGAAACAGCAAATCTCAGCTTGAGAAAACCCTTGGACACTCCATCCCTGGAGGTGTTCAAGGTCAGGTTGGATGGGGCTTTGAGCAACCTGGTCCAGGGGCAGGTATCCCTGTCCATGACAGGGGGTGGGACTGGATGGGCTTTGAGAACCCTTCCAACCCAAACCATTCCATGAGTCTGTGAGCTTCAGGAGCCCCAGAAACTTAAAACCATCTTAAATCCCCCAAAGATGTGTTAAATCTTTACTGAGTGCCCAATTCGTCAGCATTAATGAGCACAGAAGAAAAATATGGATCAAAGCGAGCTCACATTTATCAGAAAAGGCCAGGCTGGCAATGAGAGCCCAGTATGCCACAGGTAATCTAAAAGCAACGCAGTGTGATGTAAATCCAAACAGGTGGCTTGAACCCAAAATCCAAATCCTGAGGGCAGCAGAGAAGCAGAATGGGGTCAGGAGTGTAAACGGGGCCATGGCAGGACAAGACCTTGAGAACGGAGGACATGGAGGCGGCTGGTTCGCCCACGCCAGGGAGCACAAGGCACTAGAAGCAAGGGATTTTGATGCATTTTAAAGTAAAAAGAAGAGGCTCAAGAAGTGTCCAAGAAATCCCGGGTTATGAACAGAATGACAATACTTGTTCCTCAGCATTTTGATGGAATACAGCAACGCTCTCCCTACGGCAGAGGGTTAATTGTCTTGGATTGGTCGATAGGCGCTCGATTGACTTGGATTTGATTGACAGGGCTTGGATCGACAGAAGGGATAATCAATAGGAAATTAATAGATAGGGGGTTAATCAACAGCAGAGGGGACTAATGGGAAGAAGAGGGAGTTAGCCAACGGGGGGTAAGAGTTAATCGAACGGGGGGGAGGGTAATCAATGGGAGAGGGTCGGTTAATCGATTGGGGGATTAATGGAAAGGAGAAGGAGTTAATCGATGGGGCGGGTGGGTCAATCGACAAGGGGTGGGAATTAATCGACAGAGGGGAATTAATAGAAAGGAGAGGGAGCTAGTCAACAGGGGGCTAAGGTGTTAACTGATAGGGCTCTGCCGTTTAACCACGACGGCTGCGGCTAATTAGCCGTTAATCGGGATGCCGAGGCGCCGCCCCCTCCGCAGCCCCGTTCCCAGGCCGCGGGGTCACCACAAGGACACGGCACTGCCGGGGCGGGCCGAGCCGGGCCAGGCCGGGCCCGGAGCCGGCGGGGAAGCAGCAGGGTGACCACTCACCTGCGGGCCCGGCGGGGCGGCGGGCGATGGCGGCGCGGAGGCCGGGGACGGCGGTGCGGCGGAGGAGGAGAGCGGCAGCGGCCAGCATGGCGGCGGGCAGCTGCACCGGGCGCGGGCGGCTACGGCAGCGCCGCAGGGACAAACCGCGCCGGAGCTGAGCTGGGGGGCGTGGCTTATGCTAACTAAGAAGTGGGGCAGGGGTTGTTCTGGAGTGCGGCTGAAGGGGCGGGGCTTGGCGCTCATCAAAGGCTACGGGGTGTGGCTTAGGGTGCTGGGATCTGCAGGGGGCGGGTTTTGGCGCTGATTGACATCTATGGGGCGTGGATCAGTGTTGTGATAGGCGGGGCTCATCGCTAATTGGTGGGGGAGGTGGGCGGGGCTTGCGGCGCGGCTTCGGCTCCTCCCGCCGGACCGCTCGCCGCCATTTTGTGTCGGGGGCGG
>WAAB01024775.1:0-22814 GCA_013389865.1 Piaya cayana
CACAAACAGCAAGTCGAGGAGGGAACATTCCCTTGTTCGTTCATTCACGAGTTGTGCAAGGAAGTTGTCTTCCACGCACTCCAGGAGCATCCTAGACTGCTTCCTTTCTGCTCTATTGTACTTCCAGCAGATATCAGGGAGATTTTCAGAAATAGTTTTTCCTGCATCACTTTCTTAGCTTTATCTAAGTTGTATTGAAAGCAACAAGATCACTCTGGGATAAAATTTTATATACTCTTGACACTGCCTGAAAGGGTGAATTTACAGTAAGTTTAAAATATTTAATATTTGTGCCATATCCAAAGGAGCTCTCATATTAAAAAGCATTTAAAAGTGTAGTCACTTTCTTACATATATTTGCAGAAGCTGTCACTGGAATGATAAGAGGGTTTTGAATTTCAAAATTAGCAGATATTGCCTTTAGAGATAGATTCTCTGAAGCATATGGGCTTTCAACTACCCTTTTGCCCTAATTTTTTTTTTTTAATTTTTTTTGCCTTAGCTATCCATATCTACACACATACAGCTACATTGCTATATAAACAACTGAATGATATATTATAATGCCTAAATTACAAAATCTCTTTCTCTTACTGTTGATACTGCAGGCTTAAGAGCCTGGAATACTACTCAGAATAACTGATGAGAATGGGGAACTAGCTCAGCATACCTGTACGGTTTAGGAATTTTCACACTTTAGATATGGAGTTCCATAAGGACTTTGTGGTGAAAGCGTATAGATGGCAAACTGTGTACTGATAGCTCGCTTGTTTGTATTGACCTTAGAGAAAAACACAGACGTATACTATTTATTCCCAATATCGCTCTTCTCTGTAAGCAACCGTATTATTCAACAGAAGATATCATTTGTTCATTAATAATTGAATTTTAGCAATACGCCACATAAAAAAAATATCAAATTGAGAAGTATTTTTAATGAAAAACTTAAATAGTAGAGTAAAATGTTACTCATTTGAGTTATGACGTGATATACAAAATCAAAACCATCAATTATTGACATAAAAAGAATGCAGCAGATTCTCCTAGATGTACGATTTGCTGCATATCTCACCAAGCTTAAAAGGCATAATTGTCAGTTCAAGAAAGAAATGAATGCAATTCTTACATTAATTAGATCAATATACTAATGCAGAATTATACAATGATTCCAGAATTACATGTACCCTGACAAAATAAATTGCAAAATCTTGATAAAGTATGTGGTAAGATGAGAATATATTGTTAGTGGCCAAACAATCTGTGATTCAAATTTCCCTCAATATTGGAAGTTTAATAATAGCTATTTTTTTCTTTAATAAGACTCTGAAGTCATACTGAAATATTTTGAAACGGTACGCTATCAGATATTGGATCACTCTGAAACTGAACTCTAGTACACAAACTATGCACTTATACTGACAGACAAATAAACGAGGAGACCAGTGCAGTGAATTCAAAGGGCATATTTTGGTTTTTGCTCCAGTTACGCATGTAAATGAATGAACAGAGAATTAACTGAAAGCATACAGTATAATTCTGGGGGAGATTAATCAACCTGTAATTTATACAGAAGTAAGCAGTGAAACTTTGAAATTCACACCTACTGAGGTGGCTTTTTTGATGAGTTTGAAACTCATGTATAAGAAACCTGTATATCTAAAACATTTGTCTTGTAATTTAACTGCTGATTTCAAAAGCTACATGATCACAGATTGATTTCAGGAATTGATTAAATAACTCATTTCAAGGAAAATAATTTTTTTTACTGAAAATGAACTCAGAATTATGAGATATTTCATTCAGCATAGTATATAAAAAACCTAATAATAAGGTAGATTTAAAATGAAATTATGTAGAAGAATATAATTTTCAATACTATTGAGTAAAAGTGTCAATGATTGTGGAAATGTTTATGATTAGACATTTTTATAATGTATGATTTTATCTGAACGTTACTGGATTAAGCCATAAAGCCAGCCAGTTAAATGTGCCATGTTTTATTTGATCAAGTTCTATTTTGCTACATCTCCAAAAAAGAAGCAAAGTTTTCTTATGTGACGAAGTATATATTCCTGTTTTCTACTTAAATAAATAAAAAAATCAGCCTCCATAAGGCGTACTTTGTGGTGATTCACATTAGAATACTTATTAGGCAACCTACTCAATGATTAAAACCTTTATTTTTTAAAAAAATTGTTTGTAAGTGCAAAGGAAGTCAATTTGACTTCTTCAGTAAGCACATAAGTTCTTCAATGAATAAATTTAAATGCATGATCAAAATTAAAGAAAGTGTATTATTAAAGATAAATGTCTCCAATAAAAATGGAGAATATCTTCAGAAATCACTATAGGTTGTGAAGATTTTGAAGCAAATTAAAGCAGGAAAATAAGACAACTTGAACATTTTCCTGCATCAAATGACATAGTACATTTGGGTTGTATTTTTGTCCTTTCTCTTGTCTATTTTCACTTGTGCTTCCTATCACTAACAGTACCAGACATATGCACATGTCTATTTTTATGTATTCAGTTGAGGTAACAGCATAGTCTGCCTTTCACCATCAATGTATTTTTGTAGAACAAACTAATTCTTTTTTGAAACTACTATAAAATAAAATCTGCCATAAAGCAACCTATGTTTTGAGTATTTCAGATAAATTCTAGTGTTAAACACAAGATGGTTATTCATGTTGAAAATGTTAACTCAGGAGTTGATAACACTGAAAACATTTTAGGTGTGGCTGACTATAGAATATCTCTGTTATAGACAGTAAAATACACATGGAAATACATATTTTGGAAAATAACAGAAGTTTCCAAAATGAAGGCTTCAGAGAGAGATAAGAAATCTATGGAAAATATGCATTCAAGTTTAAATGGACATGTCTCTGTAACTAGAAAGACTCCTGAGTGAACAACAAAACCTACTCACTTAGAAGTTTTTTCAAAAGCTTATTTTTTTCTACATTTTTGGAAGGATGCTACTGTAATTTTAATTAATTTTCTTTAACAACTTCCATATTTTGTATGTGTTCTATAGTTTGTGGATTTTTTTGCAAGATACAAGTATGCTTGAAAGAAATAGAGTGAGCTCAAGAATTCTGCCTCTGCATAAGGGATTTTTCTTGGATTATTTCCCTTGATTTCATAGAACTTCAACTTTTCCTTAGAACTGCAAAGAAATATGGATCATACCTGGAATACTGTCTTCCTCAATGTGCTGACTAATCTGTCCATTGTCTCTACTGTTTTGCGTGCCTTCCCTAATTTGCAGCCAGCTAAAAGTTGACCACTTTTATCCATAGTTTTTTACAGTGATTGAAAACAACAGACTGAAAAATAACTCATTTATTTTTAGTGATGATGCTCAGATGCTAACTATTAATGTAAGCCATCAAAGTTCTCACAGTGTGTTGTACCTGTAACCTTAACATAGTTGCAACTAGCCTTTCCCAAATATGAAATTGAAGTAACATTTCTAAATCTCTTTCTTTTTAAAAAAATAATACTACTTTAAGTCAGACTTGTAACTTCAAGGGTTATGTTCAATTTGGAATATGAGTTTCACGGTACTGAAAGAGTTAGACAAATTGAAGTCTGTCACCAAGAAAAGCCACTGGCTTAACAAGAACTAACTGCAAACCTTTTCATAAAGGGAAAGGCTTGACAACAAAATCTAATTTTTACTATATAATAGCTAAGAAGAACTGGCACAGGAGCAGAGAAGATCAGAACCTTTGGGTTTTCATTTATAGCAATAATTTTAGGGGAGAGGAGCAGAGAGGATACATTCAGGGTTTTTTTCACACTTGTAGCATCCTTGCCCTATCCTACTGGACAATATTTTTGAACAGTGTGGCTTGAATTTAAAGTTTTGGTAGAAAACTTGAAGTACCTAAAGTAACATAGGATTTCAGGTACCAAAATCTTGCAAAGCAATTTGAACTGCTTTCCTGCATGTGTCATCTGTCTCAATAAGGCATACAAAACAAATAGAAAGTTGTAGGCTTCACAGTTCCACATTCTAGATTTCTTTCAACCATTTTTTTTGGCTTTGTTTAAAATACAGTGACTGAATGGTACACCAGTAAAACAGCATCTGTTCTTCAGATACTTAATGGCAAACTGAGGTTCCATCATAACATAAAGATGAATTTAGGGAGAGGAAGGAAAATGTGAGAAGAAAGAAGACGGTATACGTAGAAGAGGGAGCAAATACTGCAAGGCAAAGTAATGACAACAGGAGTGCAAGGTATGGAAAGAGGGGAAAGGATAATGCAGAAGACAGAGCAGAGGTTAGAGGTACGAAAGGGAACAAGCAAATCTAATATGCCATAAGCCATTCTCTCCTTGCACCAGAGAAGATTCCAATATTTTCCAACTTGACTAGTAATTCTTTTATGTTTAATTGGCTGTTGTATGCCTTTGTAACTTTATGATTAGTTTCATCACTCACAATAGAACCAATTGCATTTAGCCAGTTCTACAAAAGGTCTAGCTTGTTTCCACGTTTAATGGAATGTTATTCATACTACATAATGCTGACATTCAGGGACCTAGCTTAAGATCACAATCCAATTTTTCTACATGCTCTGCAATAATAGGTTTTTGGAGCTGTCTAGCTAGAGAAAAGATAGACATAGCACAAGAGACAAGAAAACTACAGAATATGTTATAAAGTGGGTTTGAATATCGTAGAATATAAGCATATGTTTTAACTTTCATCTCTGAATAAGCATGATTTGTTGACCAAGAGATTCTTTTTTTAACTTTCATGGTCAAAATTCATTTGTTACAGCCTGACACTGACTAAATCTTCTAGTGCAGAAGCACATCTAAAAACATATCTCCATTTCTGCTGAGATATATCCTTGAGCGCAAGAAATGTGTTTCCAAGGATAGCAATGTGAAGGAGAATAAAGCCCCAGAGAAGCTGTGGAAAGTTACTAGATTTTTATTTCTAAAACTGATCCACTTCTAAAAATACAGTAATATCAAATACTCATGGTTGTCAATGGCAGAAGGGCAGGACCATATTATTTAACAATCATTGAGTAGAATGTGTCACTATATTTCTGAATGACAATTTCTGTCCACTTCCAGGATACAAAGGACAATGAAGACAGTGAAGAATGAAAACAAAAGCTGGAAGAACCCAACTTGATTCCAGTGGTCTGTTGTTTCTTTTCAGATTGATGACTAGGACTTAAAATCATGTTCCTCACAGATGGGAATGAGAGAGGGTGCATTGAACTGAATAGAATAAAGCTGAGGATTAAGACTTGCTGGAATTTTTGTTTCTCTGTTGCATCGTCAGTGTAACAGTAAGAATACTGCAAGTTTTCTTGCTATCAAAGACATATATGTGTCATTTGTGTGTATATACATATAATATGTAAAAATAGATTACTTTAAGCTTATCAAAATCTCTTCACCTATTTAAAAACACAAATAAGGGGATGAAACGTGGAATATCAAGAAGCGCTTACTGATCTTACTGCTCATACAGAACTTTTCAGACATCTTTTTGCCTTTGGAAAGAAAAACAAACCATTGTCAGTATTTCTGGTAATTTTTTTCTCTGTTCTTTTCCTTTTTATCCTGATGAACTTGACTAACAACTCAATACTCAGTGACATCTCTGATTAAAGTCAATAGTAACTTTGGTTGCTTTTAAAAGAAAATACATATTCAATTTGTATCTGAGTTCCTCTTAAACAAGGTTTTCAATTCCTTATCCAAATAATGACACACTAGATTGAAAATTTACCTCTGGGTCATATTTAATGCTTATTTGTATTTCAGAAGTAGCTTGAGTCCCTATGGAACTTTTATCTTTTCAACCAGGAAGGCATCATCAATTTTCATCACAGGTTCCCTACTGCTGTTAAGTCATTTTACTCTCTGTGAAATGCTTTTATAAATCCCTTTTGATGACTCATTCCACGTGTAAGGGATATCTTAAAGACAATTTATTGTGTGTTCATAGGTTGGTGTGGGTAGCTAACAGCGAAGATGCATGAGTGAGAAGAGGTTTCATGATGGGTTTCTTAGAATTAGACTTGTGTTGGTTTTATCTCTAAACGAATTCTTACTCTCTCAGTCTCACATTTTTCCATAACCATTTTTATATTTTAGAACTTGATAGAACTTCAGTAGACTGTTCAGTCCATTTTTATGACTAAACCTCTCTGAAACTCATATTAATTATATTAGTGTTAAGAATATAATGTTGGGAAGAGTCTGTGATAAGGGAAAATAAAATGACTTTTTTAATGACAGTTACTATGAGCACCGTGCACTCTGTCAGCAAAGTATGTGAAATCTAATTGCTTAGAGTAGCCAAAGATTTCCAGCTGGACCTAGTTACAGCTCATATTGCTGCTGTTAACATTGGACTGTACAAGGCAAGGGTTGGGAAACAATTGTGTTAGATTAAATGTACAGGCCCCGTTTTTAAGGGATTTCAGTTCATTCTCTAAAGTAGGCTAAAGGTATAATCATAAAGACATGATTGTTTCATAACTGGAAAAATATTTATTCTTTTTTACTCACTTTTTGGCTTTTGTCATTTTGCAGCATTTTGCACTCTTTTTATATAAAACAAACAACAACTTTGGAAGTAGTAGAATCTGTCAAATAGAGGAATCAGAGCCTCTAAGGCCAGCTGAAAAAAAGATCTGCCTCATAATTGTTCCTTTCTTCCTACTTTTATGAAAAATAGTTGAAAAAATGTGAATAAAATGTTATTTTGGTTCAGGTAAACCAAGTAAAATCTAGATTGTAGAAGTAACTTGTTGATGAGTTTGCACTTCCAGACTCAAGTGTCTAACAGGCATACTAATTATTTATAAGACCATTTATGACCAAGTTTATTTTCCAGTTGGGAAGGCGGGCAAACAGCTGTCTTTGCAGCTGATGTTATTGCTTCTTCTAAGCTGGAGAAGACGGCTGGCTCAGTCAGTTTTTCAGTTGACTGCATTTTTTCCATATTCTTCAGACTTTGTGCCAGTTCACATGTTTCATGACTGAAGTGTTCCTCAAACACAGTCCCTGACATCCCCGCCCCCCATCAGCCATTGCTATTTTCTTTTTGTGATGAGTAGTGTTTGGGTTATGCCTGTGCTCCTGTTGTATTGCCTGTTTTCTGCTACAATTAAGCTTACAACTTTGTAAAAAAAATTATAGAATCATAGAATTATTGAACAATCCAGGTTGGCAGGGGCCTCAGAAGATCACCTGGTCCAGCCATTAAAAAAACAAAACAAAACAAACAAAAACTCAGTTTAAGCTCTGACTGCTACTGTTACATTATAATACGGCAGCCACAAAGGTTAGAGTAACTATGCATTAGGCAAATTCATTCTGTAATAATAATAATAATGTCTCAGGACTCAACATCTTATACTGTTCCCTTTACACATAATTGTAAATAATGTGTTGTTATTTTGGAGGTCCCAGTTGACATGCAATGCCCATCCACAAGAAGCAGTAGAAGGAAGATCCAGGGAACTACAAGTGTGTCAGCCTGACCTTGATGCTGGGAAAGGTTATGGAGCAGATTATCTTGAGTGTACATGGTACATACAGGATAGCTAAGTGACCACACCCAGCCAGCGTGGATTTAGGAGGGGTAGATCCTGCTTAACTAACCTGATCTGCTTTGAAAATATGACCTGCTCAGTAGATCAGGAAAAGTCTGTGGATGTGGTCTACCTAGACTTAAGCAAAGCCTTTCATAATGTTGCCCAGCGTTCTTCTGGAGAAACTGACTGCTCGTGGTCTGGATGGGCATTCACTTGGATGGGTGAAAAACTAGTTGGGTGGCCAGGACAAGAGAGTTGTGGTGGATGTAGTTAAATTCAGTTGATGGTTGAGTGTTGGTCTCTTCTCCCAATAACAAGCGAAAAGATGAGAGGAAATGGCATCGAGTTGCACAAGAAGACATTTAGACCAGATATTTGAAAATATTACTACACCAAAAGGGTTGTCAAGCACTGGAACAGGCTTCCCAGGGAAGTGCTTGAGTCACTGCCTCAGAGGTATTTAAAAGATGTGTAAATGTGGTACTTAGGTGTATGGTTTAGTGGTGAACTTGGTAGTGTTATGTTTACAATTGGACTTGATGATGTTAAAGTTCTTTTCTAACTCAAACGATTCTATAATTAAAAAAATTTACAATATTAAAATTACGTGAAAGCATGAAACAAAAACAGAGGCATCTGAAGACAAGATAAATGTAAAATGGATTCTGTTTGCTTTCTTGGATTTATTAAAATATGCTGAAACATTTAATAATGATATCTGTAGACACACTTTTTTATTCTGCTATNCTGCTCCTGTTGTATTGCCTGTTTTCTGCTACAATTAAGCTTACAACTTTGTAAAAAAAATTATAGAATCATAGAATTATTGAACAATCCAGGTTGGCAGGGGCCTCAGAAGATCACCTGGTCCAGCCATTAAAAAAACAAAACAAAACAAACAAAAACTCAGTTTAAGCTCTGACTGCTACTGTTACATTATAATACGGCAGCCACAAAGGTTAGAGTAACTATGCATTAGGCAAATTCATTCTGTAATAATAATAATAATGTCTCAGGACTCAACATCTTATACTGTTCCCTTTACACATAATTGTAAATAATGTGTTGTTATTTTG
The DNA here is from genome assembly GCA_013389865.1 of Piaya cayana. NCBI lineage: Eukaryota > Metazoa > Chordata > Aves > Cuculiformes > Coccyzidae > Piaya > Piaya cayana. Next base: position 8,663 of record WAAB01024775.1, read on the forward strand.
GAGGTCCCAGTTGACATGCAATGCCCATCCACAAGAAGCAGTAGAAGGAAGATCCAGGGAACTACAAGTGTGTCAGCCTGACCTTGATGCTGGGAAAGGTTATGGAGCAGATTATCTTGAGTGTACATGGTACATACAGGATAGCTAAGTGACCACACCCAGCCAGCGTGGATTTAGGAGGGGTAGATCCTGCTTAACTAACCTGATCTGCTTTGAAAATATGACCTGCTCAGTAGATCAGGAAAAGTCTGTGGATGTGGTCTACCTAGACTTAAGCAAAGCCTTTCATAATGTTGCCCAGCGTTCTTCTGGAGAAACTGACTGCTCGTGGTCTGGATGGGCATTCACTTGGATGGGTGAAAAACTAGTTGGGTGGCCAGGACAAGAGAGTTGTGGTGGATGTAGTTAAATTCAGTTGATGGTTGAGTGTTGGTCTCTTCTCCCAATAACAAGCGAAAAGATGAGAGGAAATGGCATCGAGTTGCACAAGAAGACATTTAGACCAGATATTTGAAAATATTACTACACCAAAAGGGTTGTCAAGCACTGGAACAGGCTTCCCAGGGAAGTGCTTGAGTCACTGCCTCAGAGGTATTTAAAAGATGTGTAAATGTGGTACTTAGGTGTATGGTTTAGTGGTGAACTTGGTAGTGTTATGTTTACAATTGGACTTGATGATGTTAAAGTTCTTTTCTAACTCAAACGATTCTATAATTAAAAAAATTTACAATATTAAAATTACGTGAAAGCATGAAACAAAAACAGAGGCATCTGAAGACAAGATAAATGTAAAATGGATTCTGTTTGCTTTCTTGGATTTATTAAAATATGCTGAAACATTTAATAATGATATCTGTAGACACACTTTTTTATTCTGCTATAATAAATTCAGGCATCTCTGATGGAGTCCACTTTAATGTCACTGATGCTTTTGCATGCATGATCAGTGTAGGAAGTACCTTTTCTTGCTGGCGTAAGACTGAAGCATAGGCAGAGTCCTCATACAGTAGAACAGTCTTCAGGATTCAAGAGTTTGAACTAATATTTCCAAGTAATCTTAAAAAAAATCAACTTAATTTGTAGCAGTTTTTTGCTTCTTAAAATTATTCTTGCCATACAACTGGAAAATAAAACAACAAAAACCAAATCTTACTCAGCTTTGCTTGATGGGAGGATTTCATGCAGGGATGAATAAGCATAGTCACAGGTTTAGACTCTTCAACCCCAAATGTATTTTTAAAGTAGATTTTTCATATTCTTTATGAATTAGAAGTTTGAGGTTTGAGTTACTGTATAGTCACTTTAATAATTATCTCTCTCTTAAATTATAGTGCTGGAAACCTAAAATACAATACAAGTTAGATATCCAGGGAGTAAACCTGTCACATTGTGCCATCACTGAAAGTAAATATGGTACTGAAAGATAAGATTCCTTATTCTTTGCCTTTGGCTTAGTGTATTTCATGAAGATAGCACACCAAGATATTTGGTTCTTGAAAAATGTAATTGTTTCAGTTCCATTTTTTCTCCCTTGATCCTCAAAGCAAACTGCTGGTAGGCACAATAATCTGGTTTTGTAGCTGAATAACCTTCACTTCTATTAAAAAGCTGTTGGGCATTTTAATGAATACATTGCAAACTCCCCAAAATGTCTGATCTGCTAACATTTATACCAAACTTATTATCCTAAACTTACATTCAAGAACTAGAACTCTGTTTGCAAGAGTAATGATTGCTTAGCTTTGTACTGTCAGTTAACACTTCCTTTGTATACCATAGTAACAGTAAATTCCATTTCCTCAGCTTTTATTAAAGACCTTTAAAGCACTTTTCTTCAACAGGTCCTCAACAATATCATGATACAACCCTTTAGGAGATGAAAGCCATGAAAATGTTATCAAGATGGAAAATTTGTAGATAGATGACAAAAGCAAAACAACAGCCATGCTGAGATCTCATATATTTTACAAATGTACACAAAAGTGAGATCAAACTCACAGAAGTTAGAGATTTATAAATTTCCTTGAGTCGTTACATTACTAGTGATAATAGAGATAGAGATAGCAGAACCTAGGCTCTGCTATTGTGCAGATATAGCTATGAAAAAATAATTTACCTGCAGCCTTGTATTGCCTTAATGTCCTAAAGGACCAGACAGTACCTCCGATGGTTGCATAATAATATTAATAAATGATAATTCAGATGGTTGCTATAGTATGTTTTCATTAGTACATTATAAAAATAGCTATATTTGCACACTGTCTTTTGGAAAATTTGTATTTATAATTCTTGTAAGCAGAAATATATGATTCATGTGGAATAAAACTTCAAATTAAGATTATTTTTTATTTCAGAAAACATTTACATAAATGCAAAGTTATGCAAGCTTTGTATTTTTTAATTTATATTAAAAAAAACTTACAAATCAAGTATAATTTTTTTTATAACTTAGAAAACACTTTGCTATGTTCTTTACTTCATGTGAAACCTTCGTATATTAGACATCCTTGTGAAATCTTCTGATTCCAGATTAATAATGTAGTATTCTGCAGTTTGTCAGAAGCTCATTTTCACTAGATAGCCATTTTTGTGTTATTTAGGTACACTCTTAATTTTCTTGTAACAACATCTGTGTTGCTAATCTTTTATAATTTAAAATAGTCATTGACAGGACATTTTCTATTCTTACTAGCTCACTGCACATGCTGCAGTGTATCAAGAACCTCACTGTAGTTTAGCTCATGCAGCACAATCAATGAATACCTGTTCCACCTCCTGAAAGGAGGACAAAACTTTCTTCAAGTTCTAGATCAAGTTATTAAAAATCCTTTCCAAACATTAAAAGATCCAGACAGAACTAGTCAAAGTAATAAAAAAACCCCAACACATACCTCATTAGCTGTTGAGACATATATGTAAGACCTAAATTGCCTAGCATGTAATTGCCACTAATAGGCTTCTTAAAAAAAAAATGAAAACAAACCCAAACCAGCTTTGGTGAATAACTCTCATGAGTATGTATTCAGCCTGAAAAGTATACATTACTCACAAATAATACACTTTCTCTCAGTTTCAATATCCTGTCCATCTTGATAACATAGATTATTACAGTGAAATATTTTAGAATTTCAAGTAAGTGTCTGCAAACCTGATTCGTTAACATTAATTCAGCATTCATTTAGAAATTTTGTATTTTTTATGTGATATTTGACTATTTTCAATCTTCGGGACATGTGGATTTTTCCTCTGCCTACCGCATCCTAATAATTTCATGTATATCTGATGCAATGAGCTAATATTATTTAGCAAGGAAAGGTATTCTCGCTTTCAAAAGAATTAAAAATCTTGATTTTAGAAACTTGTCAGTTTTGTAGCCATGTTAAATGGTTCATGGTCTACTACTTAGCAAGTGACTTAAGAATAACAGTATGAAATTCATCACACTGTTTTTCATTAAATGATACAGAACAAAATATTGGAAGTTGCATAATGGTGATCACAGAGAACAAAAACATAAATTGGTAGTGGAAAGTTTGAAAAATATTGACAAATGTTGAAAATACAGGAAAAATCTGCTCTGAAAAAATGTTAAGCCTTTCTTTTCCGCTACTTTTATGGCAAAGGAAATTCTTATCTTCCTTTGCTGATAAACTCCTTCTGACAGAAGCAGGTAGTCCAAATCTCTAGACTTCATTAACACGAAGAGCTTCTGTCAATACTGACTATACTAGAAAGAAAAATAAGAATAAAGCAATATCTGTATTAACATTTTCCCATTTCTCTTGTTTGCTTTTGAAAGGCACTCTTTAATTCATTATTTCAAACCTTCAAAGGAATTTTGATGAAAGCATATTTGAAAATTAGGGCCTTAGCACCTGGGGCTTTTTCCAAAATCAACAAGTATTGGTGGCAAACTCATGTTAGCTGCTTCATGAAACACAAGAGTTATTTCATTTTTTTTTCAGTCAATGTGGTCATCTTTATTCCACTTCCAGGAATGTTTCCAATTTAGAAAGCCTCTCCAACTCTATCCCATACTGTCTTTAATTCATTCTCTCCTCATAAACAAGTAATGTCTAAGGGGTTTTTATTATTATTATTTGTTCACTGTTTTCAATAACATAACTTTAGTGTTTGGACACAAACCCACTGCTCTATTCCAGTCTCTCATTAGTTCAACTTCCCTACTTTATGAATGAGAAAGTGACAAACAGGGAGGTGAAATGACCTGCAAAGAGCTGCCAGGCAGGCACCAAGACACCCAGTAACAAAGCTAGTATAGAAATCCAGCCATGTCTGGAAGCATTCCTATTCTTTCCCAGCTAGCATTGCTGTGTGCTGCTTTGTATTCTCCCACTCACACCATTATTCCTAGTCATGAATCATAATGACATTATCTATCATATCTACCATATTTCCCCTTTGAACAGCATTGTAATATCTCTGCCACATTGAGAATGAAAACTTTTCCCTTACATTTTAACTGGTTTGATTAAATGCAGGCTCCATCTACTACAGTACATTTTCACAATGAAAACACACTATTCCACTTCCAAATGACCCATCCCTCACATACTAATGATTTAAACCTCAAGGAACAACCTTTGTTACTTCTGCTGCATTCATTACTTTGGCTCCCCATGCAGATCTCTTCTCTATACAGTAAATAGATATCCGAAATAATTTGCCTCATACCTATTATGTAATAGATGAGATACTTAGAAATGAAACTAACAATGAACTTCTGTTTGTTGGTTCTTTGCCAGTAGTTTAACTGTTATCAGTGTGGAATACTACTCTTTTTTCATAATAGTATTGCACAGTTCAAATTATAGAAACAGGAAGGAAAGTGTTGGATTATGAAAGGACTTTATAAATTCAAGTCCATGAAGTTTTAGTCAGCTTTTTTTCAGTGAACAGTGATCTTGGCAAATAGAAATAGACCATATTCTACTATTTCTCACTGGTGTAATATTCCTTAAGAACACTGAAAAACACAACTGTAGTCTGTCTTGTCTTTGGAGAAGACTGCAGCTCAATGCAGGGCTGAAATACCTCTTTATTTCCCTAAGCTTGCAAGCTGTCTTGTGGAGAGGACCAAAAGTCTTACTCTTGTGAAAATGGACAGGGAAAGCTATTTTATCTCATCCCTACAATATGCCAATCATTTCAAGTGTATATGTGAATAAAAAAATCTTATCCATAGACAGTGGTAGAGATTACATCTGCCCTGAAGTTAAACAGCTTATAGATCAGGCAGCAAACTGTAAGAATGCCAGAATTCAGTCTTTAGTACTTCTATGTAGCAGCAGCTGAATCCAGTTTTCCTTTCCATAGTTAACTGATTTCTTCTCATTTTGTATATAATGGTTTCTCTTTGATGGTTTGTTTGTCCAGGAGAACTGATAAACAGACCATAAATGGACATAAACAGACCAATGTACTTTTTTACACTGAAGTGGAAAGAAATATAAGCCAGAGAGATAACTTGTCAGAAAAGTACTTATGAAGTCTGTGACTCCCCATTTCTTTCAATAATCTTAACATTCTATGCAACATGGTGAAGAAAAGAATTGTGTAAAAATTAAAAGAAAATTAATGTTCTTAAAGCAGAATAAAACCTTTAAAAATATTCTGAGCAAGTAAACTATTAAACATAAGATATGAAGAACCTTATCAGTTTACTGAGTTGAAACGTATTGAATGATATACAGAATTCTAAAACTGAAGTTGATTAGGGCCATTTCAACCATTAAATAATTTTCTCATATTAATGGGACTTTTTCAGAAATTAGCAATTAAATTATGTGGTTTTGTCATTATTAGTAATTATAGTACTGAGGAGTTATTAATTTAATAATATTTAGATTTTAAAAAATCATTATTTCACTTAAAGTTAGCATCCAATAATCTGTCCCATTGAGTAATCCACAGATTTCACCCTTATGAACTCTCTTTCTAGGGAAAATTGTTTGAGAGATTTATTCTTTAAAAAATGTTAGGACAACTCACTTATCATGCTTTAAGTTCCTTATCTAGAAAAACAATTTGTTCTTCAAAAAGTAAACATAAAAATCCAGTTTGATAGTGATTTATTTTATTGTTTGTTCATTTATCTACAAACATTTTAAATAACTGTTTGCTTCTTTTGCCTATCTTTTATTAGTTCTCTGAAAGGTCAAGAAATTGATAATAAGAAAATGCTGAAACACTGCATTTATTTCCTTTTAAACAGACTTCAAGAATTTGCAACACTGATAACTCCACCATTTTCTCCTTTTCATTTTCAGTCATCCTGTTTCAGAGGCATTCTGTTCAGTATCTAGAGAGGGAATACTTGTGAAGCTTGCTTTAAAAAACAGCACAGGTAATTTATGTCTTTGTCTCTCTGAAGATTAAGCCATTTCAAAAGTTTACCGCTGTCTGCTCATCCAGTAACAGCCAAACAAAACACACCATTTCAGATATAGCCACTGTTGTTGTGGACAAAGACAAATGATTTTATGAAAAATGTGATAAAGGGAAAATATTTTTTCTAAGAATGATAATTTTATAGGTCTTTAGAGCTCAAAGGTCATTGCTATGGTGTATTTTGTTTTTCTTGGTGCTCTATTGAAACACCTAACAGAACTATTATCAAATCATTAATGATATCTTAAAAGAGAACTGTGAAGTAATAAATGCTTTCCATGCTGCTGACAAATTGCCACAACTGACATGAAGAGGTCTTAGGAGGCTATTTATTTCTATAAAGACTCTTCAATAACACTGTTTCTAATATATATTTTTGTTTTACACCAGTTAAGTGACTTGTATCACTTTCTCTTTATAGTTTTATAGAAAGACATTTTCGAAGTATTATCCAATCAAAATATAATAATGACCAGAATAAATCAGTGAGGAGGTACAGAAGTTTTGTAGGTCACTTGGCTGATCGATCAAAGTCTTGTTTTATTGACTTCTATCATTAATAACATGAGTATGAAAGTATATTTCATATCCAAAAAAGCATATGATATTCTTCACTTGCAGGAAAAATTTTTGCAGGCAACTGGAAAGAAAATTTCATAAGAACATCTCATCCATTGTTTTTTTCCTATCAAAATTATCAAAAGCTGATAGTACCAAGCCTGAAGTATAGTTTCATTCCCTTATTTAATTTTTGAAAATGTATATTAGTTTTAAAGACATGAAGTTCTGAGAAAGCTGCTTCCTTTTGTAGATGCTGCCAGTATTCCACCAAGAAATATCCTTTCAAAAAGTTTGGTAGTCATTAAATCACTTAAACATTTTATGATATATGATGAGTATATATACTGTAGTCTTAAAAGAATTTAGAATTGAAACTGCTTTTGCAGCTACCTGAGACATTTTTTTCTGTTTGATTCTTCAGCTAATATATGAAATGGAATAAACAATCCACTAATACATGACCGGCTTACAGTCTGGAGATTCATCAGTAGTAAAAAGAGCGGAACACTTCACTATAGTGAAATGATTATTTCTTTGGCTGTTCTAAAAAACCCAAGTTTTTGCATTTATAAATCATCAAGTCCACATGAAAAAAAAATAGAAGGATAGGCATAATCTTTATGACAGCATCCTAATATGGCTCACAGTTGTACAGATGTGCCTAGAATGAGACTCTGGTCTATTTGTAGATTTGTAGACTGGTAGAATTGAAACAAGGTATATAAGAAGTCTCATATTCCTCCAGAGGAACAAGTAGTTTTACCGGCTCCCATATTAAGATCCTTGGTATACAGACATGTTCATGCCATAATCTTAATTTTAATTTTTCCTTTTTATTTTTTTTCCTAGAATATATGAGTTGAAGATGTCTGCTAGAATACAGGTGTTCAAGATGTTTGCTAGAATACAGCTATTAAAGAGGTAGTTCAATGCTTTATTTACAGAAATATGAAGAGGTCACATATGACCAACAAGGTTTACTATAACTTTCCATCCTACAAAAAAAAAATAATTAGAAACATCCACCACTATACAATGCTTACTGACAGGCAAACTTCCTACCATTTTAAGCCGGACCAGGCATTTTGAAACTATTTGTGTTGGCTGAGAAACACTGTGTCTAAGAAATGACTTTTTTGTGCTTATGTATTGAGAGTGGCCTGTAACATATAGCATAAATTTTGGTTTCCTGCTGACTTCTTTAAATGTATTGTTTGAAGAAGACAAGCTTTATTTCTTTTTTCATGTGTCTTCAGTATATGACTCGTGCATGCTGCTCACCATGTGATGAATACTTGTAGACCTTACATGCAGTTAACTGAGAAGTAGGTTGGCCTTTTACTATGTGGTAGCATTTCTTCCTCAGTAACAAGATGCTATGACATCATTATATGAATCAATATGTTAGTCATTCAGCCCTTTGCATCACCAACAGTGCATGAAGTCTAGAAGGCAACATGTAGAAGAATAAGTCTGCCTACTTTATGGCATGTTTGTTCACTTAATTAAAAACTGGTGAAAACATCTGATATACTACTTTTTCTTCAAATTGTTCATAACAGTGACAGGTGGATCTTTCTCTTTTTCTGGGAAACCATTTTATTTTGTTTGTTAATTTAAATCCTGAGAAAACCTAGTAGATTCAGTTTTAGGTATATATCTGTATGTTTTAGACTAGCATGAGGCAAAAAAATGTCCTTCAAGTGGGATTTGATGCATTCTTCACCTTTTGTCATTTTGAAGATAGTGTACCAAATACTCAAATAGCTCGGCAGGCATTATTGCATGCAGAAATAACTGGCAGTGCAGCCAAAATATACAAGGGAAAAATGAGACAAAAAATTACCCTTCTTCCCTGAGAAGACCAAAGGAGGAAGCAGTAGGCAGGTAGAACATTTTAAAAGGATGATGATTCAGAAAGCTGAAAATTGCCTTAGATTATTAGATTGTCAAATTTCTTTATAGAAAGATTTTCCAAAGCAAGTTACATGAAATGAGGGGAATATAGATTCTGGATACTCTTAGTGATCTGATCAGTCTGGCTGATGAGGAAATGTGTTGGCAATGCAGCAAAAACTAATCAAGTTAATTTGCATTTGGAAAGCTATTTAGATTTTGGAGACTAATTAAACTGTGGTGATGATCTATACCATGGAAAAAAATTCTAACTAACTCTACTCACAGGTATTTTCCTTTCCATCATTACCAGGAACTGCTGTTTGATGGCGAATTTTGTACATCTCTGTTCATGAGGAAACTAGATTGCCTTTCTTCCCCACCTTATTTCTTTAGATTTTTTAAAGCTTTATTTTTGTTAGGACTGATATGTTTTTTAATATTTCAGAATGTTGTTCTCAGTAGAAAAAAAATAACCTTAAACCCTAACAACTCTAGAACAAGCACCCGCCCTGCTACAACTTGATAGTATTAGGTCAAGTACATAGATCAAGACAGGCAAAGAATCAGAAAGGGCCTTGCATGTTCAGAAGCTTTTTTCCAAATATTTTACACATAAACACATAGTATCTAAACCCAGATGGTTTTCCAGATACCTTGCAAACTACTTTCATGCTAAAACCATTCTAGTGCCTCCCTATTAAGACTTTGGTTTAACCTCTATAGTTTCAGTTATTTTTCTCCCCTAATGCAAGGTTATGGGGTTTGTTCATATTGTTTCAGATACTCTTTCCATGGCTTCTCCTTCTCCATATAACCCTTCAGAGAACATCTTTTGACTTGGACAAGCTGTATTTGAATGCATGGCTGTTTAAATAATACATGTCTCCCAGTTTAGTTCAAAGACACAAGTCTTCTCTCACTTGGAATTTTCTGCTGAGTTTTGATCCTGAACTCAAATGTGTAATTCCAGCACTTTATTGCTAGCTTTTCAGCACTTCCTGTCAAAATAAATGTATCTAATGGAGCAAGCCATGTAGAAAATAACTTCTAGCATTTTTTTATTATTGAAACAAATATAAATCATTCCTGCACCCAGCCCCAAGCAGAGATGATATCTGCCTTTAAAAATAGCTACTTCAAAGAAATTCAGAACATATTTGCATAAAGCAGTTGTCAGATTGTTTATGTTTAGTTCAAGGAGATGAAAAGTTCTTGTAAAATGCCATATGGGAATTTTGTTTGTATGGTGTCCATAGGGATGAACAGTTTCATAATTTGGATTTTACATGGAATGGTTCAAAGGACAGATTTTATAATAATATTTCCCCTCCCATTCATGTTAACTACATAGTCACATCTCAGTGGAGTATAAATTGCATTTGTTTGCTTAAATTCTGCTAATGAAACTTCTCTGAAAGGGGGGCATATTTGGTATAATTAGATAGTTGGCTCCTGGGGTAGTAAATATAGCGCATAGCAGAGGTAAAGGCTGTGTTTCACAGTGTTGAATTAGAGACACATATCAGATACACATCTAGTGTGATTCGCTGAAAATAAAAATAACCCTTTCCTCTCCTATTTTTCACACTTATCAGAAAAAAAAAACCATGGAGGGTGATGCCGCTGAGGGGTCTGTCCTCATCTTGTGTATATTATTCACTTCTGTGAGGATGGTGAACAAAAAAACTTCAAGACTTTTTGAATAAAGAATTTACTCTATCAAGCCAAAAGAATATACCAGTAAGTGAGCTGTTCTTACAAAGTCTTTTTTATATGGGAATCAGATCCATCATGGCTGAAGTGGTGGCATCGCGACAGCACTAATCCACTGCAAAATTTTGTGTTATATCTAGGAGGAGATTGTTGAAATGGGAGCATATTTGAGGAAGACCTAAGTTTCCTAATTTAAAGATCATTGAATTAAAAATAGTCTTTCCTGACTTTTAGCTTACTCTATTTCCTGGACTGATGAAGCTTAATGTTCCTCTAAATTATCCCCGGGTAGTAAGAATAGGTATGTAAGTTAAGCAGTAGGCTGTTTGTACAAAATTAAACAAGGTAAAGACATTCCCAAGCACAAGAATCTAGTTGTCCATGTTGTCAAATTGCCTTTATTGAAAACTTACAGAGTTAAACAAGTTGAAGAAGTTGTCATGAGGCATTAATTGATATTCACTTCTTAATAAAATTTGGTATTTAATTTGAAATAACAGTAGGCAAATATTTCCTTTGATAATACATATTGATGCAGAAATCTCACGTTCTTTGTTTCTTTTTTGGGGGTTTATTTTCCTGGGTAAATTAATATGGAAGAATTAGTTATAATTTAGGACAGACAATTGCTGTACATAGATTTTAAAAATATTTCGATGAACAGTCTATTGTTTAAATCATTGGCTTACGGGTTTTTGATTTTTTTTAAAGTTTTCCATTTTTTTCCAATCACAGAATCATAGAATCATGGAATGGTTTGGCTTGAAAGGGACCTTTAAAGATCATCTAGTTCTAACCCCCATGCCATGGGCTGGGATGCCTTCCACTAGACCAGATTACTCAGAGTCTCATAGAACGTGGCCTTGAACACCTCCAGGGATGTGGCTTCCCTGACTTCTCTGAGCACTCTGTGCCTCATCATCTTTACAGTAAAAATTTTCTTACTGATATCTAATCTAAATCTACCACCTTTCAACTTAAAACCATTATCCCTCATCCTATCACTATACTTGCTGATATTTTACCAAACTCTCCTTCTTCCTTTCCTGTGACTTCTTTCCATTATACTTCAGTCTGGCAGATTACCTTTGAATAGGATAAAAACTGATCTATTTTAAAAGTTTATTTGGGAGGCCTTATTGCCTTTATTTATGTGAAGCGCAAACAAGTTTATTCACAGACTGGCAAATTCTCAGTCTTTATTTCCTGCCAAGATATTGCTGTTGAATATTTTCTTTTCTGTATCGTTTTATGCAAGGTAAGGCAAGGAAAAAGGTGAAAGGAAAGGAAGCAGAAATTTAATTTACATGGGAATTATAAAACTCCAGACACTGCTCTTCTGATGACTGTAAAAATAAATCATAGAAGTCTAGGTTGGCCATTTGACTAAAATGTTATATTAGGTAGGATAGATTGTATGTGTGCCACTATTCTGATGACTCACAGATGCTCTAAGACATCAAACAAATGTTATTTGCTTCCATGAATAACTTGAAATTACTCTGGAAAATGTTTTTGCTGCAACTTATAACAGAGACTACAATACATTTCATTGCTGAGAAGAACATCACTGCAAGAACTCAGAGAAAAATGCATGTGTATAGGTATACATTCCAACTTTTCTTCAAATTCTCCAGCATTCAGAAGTATAGGATATAATTTCTGTCTTTTAAAAAAAATGATACATGCCAGTTTTATTTCTTCAGAGCATTCTTTTCACGTGGAATGGAAAAAAAAGATAAAAGAAAATATTGTTTTTTTTCTGCAAGGATCAAGCAATAGTTTTAGCAGAGAAAAAGATTATGTGCTTTGACAAACAAAGAGGATTCTGTATTGAAGAGAATAGTTTCCAATGAAATAATTTTAAAATTCAACAGATGATCTCGAGACAAAAGGAGTGTGGAGTTGTATAGGGAAACTGAGGACTTTTTATTTACATAATCTCATATGTTTTCACAATTAATGATATTGTACTATCCTTTAAAGTGTGTATTTTAAATAAAATTAAATTTCAGAATGCCAGTGTTTATGAAGTGCCAAACTCTTGTTTTGATTGGATCTGTTACAATTGTAAGATCTCTCCTTTTCATAAACTTTTTTCCCTAACTAAAATGAAATATTTCGATTTCCTTTATGAAGACAAGTACAAATGATAAATTTGGCCTCTTAGGAGTTACAGAATACTGTCTGATCTAATGAACTGGATATGTTCAAGCTTTACTCAAATTTTTTAATCAATATTGTAAATTGTGCAGTGCATGATGTGTATCAGAATGTCTGTTCACACAACAAAGTTCTTATGAGCAAGATGTCAAAATTCAACTGTATTAAACAGAATCATCATATATAATGTTTTCCAGATACCTGTACCTTCATTGTCCCTGTATCATTTATGATATTAAAATGATATTTGTCTTGGGCCAATAACGCATAAGGTTGGAAAATCATTTACCCTTTTAGGGTTTTGCTGTTACACTTATTCTGTACAGGATCTCTTTTCTAGTCCTGTTGCTGCTCATGATCTGTAGATCTCACACACAAGTAAATGGCTAGAGGCACAGTTCATAAACCACTACTGTAGCAAAGCAAAAAGACTTTTGAAATCCTCTAGCTTACGCCTTGCACAAAAGGTTGGGCTGTGATAGACACTATGAGACCTGGCAACTGTCTTTCTAGGGAAAAAAAAAAGGAAGATGGTCCTCAACTAACATAAAGGGCAAAGTACACGTGATATTGCCATAGCTAGAAAGAAGTAACCAATGTGTTATGAAGGCTAAAATACAAATGTAGAAAAAGGGATATGACGAAGAAAGGATTATATCAGTTTTATTTAAAAGATCAACATATAATGATCAAAGAACAAACAACAAAACTCAAGTGTGTTTACTCACCAGCAAAAATTAAACTGTAGCTGTAGCCCATGGCAAGATTACATTTATGTGCAAGTCTGCCAACATCCAGTTGAATCTTCATTTTGCAGCTGTCTACAATGCCCTACAGTTATAAATTAATACTGGTGTGCTAAATCGGAAGTGCAGAAAGCTGCATAGATTAAGAGAAAATTAATTGATGAGGATAGCCTTAAAATTTGTCCTTTATATAACATTTGTAGCTTGGAGCTGCAATAATAAAACTCTATTTTTTGTTTCAACAGCTGTAGATTGACAGCATTTATGTTGGTTTGTTTGGTAAACCACACCATTTCCTTCCTTTAATTTGTCTTCTACTGTAATCTCTCAGATATATCTTCAAATTTAGCAGTTTTTAAGACTGTATGAAAAGTGCCAATGACCTTCTTGGAATAAAGGGTATCTTTACACCTTGGAAATGTGTGCTACCCAATATCATGAAAGTCTGTCATGGTTTTTCTTGTTGGTAGAAGCATTTCTGAACCATTATCAAGAAAGTACTTAGGAAAGTCTGTCATAACAACTTGACACAGTTTCTCATAGCATTCTGCTTAGGAAACAGTCAGCTTCTGGCCTGAACAGTGCACACTCTCCTGGGTTGAAAATGGATTGATGGTCGAGTCCAAAGAGTGGTGAGCAATGGAGTTTACTCCAGCTGG
>WAAB01024776.1:984-31788 GCA_013389865.1 Piaya cayana
GTTCAAAGTCTTCCCTCTGGAGATTTAATGCTACTGTCCTGCTAACCATCCTCTTCACATCACCTAGAACAGAAATCCCTATCATCTCATGATCGCTTAGTCCTAGGCATCCTCCTACTGCCACATCCCCCACAAGGCCTTCTCTATTCACAAACAGGAGGGCACCTTCCCTCGTTGGTTCATTCACCAGCTGTGCAAGGAAGTTGTCTTCCACACACTCCAGGAATCTCCTAGACTGCTTACTTTCTGCTCTATTGTACTTCCAGCAGACGTCCAGAAGATTGAAGTCTCCCACAAGAACAAGAGCTAGCAATCTTGAGATTTCTCCCACTTGTTTATAGAAGAGCTCATCAGCTGCTTCTTGGCTGGGTGGTCTATAACAGACTCCCATCAAATATCCACCTTCTTGTGGGCTCCTCTGATTTTAACCCACAGGCACTTGATCCCATCATCACCATAACCAAGCTTGAAGGCTACCCCACCTCCTCTCCTACCCTTCCTGTCCCATTTGAGGAGTTTATACCCCACCATAGCTGCACTCCAGTTACACGAGTCATCCCACCACACTTCTGTGATAGCAACTATGTCATAGTTTCCTTGCCCTACAATAACTTCAGATTCCTCCTGCTAATTGCCCATGCTGCATGCATTGGTGTAGATACACTTCAGCTGGGCTGGTGAAGCCTCAGCCTTCATAAAGAGAACAGTGTTCATTCCCAACTGACTGGTCCTGACTAGCCTGGCTTAATCTCCCTCCCCCTTCACATCTAGTTTAAAGCTCTATTTATGAGGCCTGCTAGACTAGCCCTGCTAGTCTCAGAAGCTCTTCCCTTAGCAGATCGCCAGGACTCCAGTATCTCTGGAACCACTAATGTGAAATAACCAAATAGCACAAGAGTTATTTAAAATAGCGAGAAAATCTATTGGAAAAGAGGCAAAAAGGAAGATTTGAATAACATCCATATTTACACTGTTCCAGAGAAGTGAATTGCTTACATCTGTCTCTTTGGCCATTTTTTTGTTAGGTCTGCCAATAACTCCTTTTACTGAGGCAGAGACAATCTCTGTGTTGTGGCCAGAGATCTTCCTTCTCAAATCTATGCTATCCAAGGAGGCTGCTTCTGCTTTTCAAGCCAGTTTTCTCCAGTTATTTACACACTGAGTATTTGTGACAAAGCTTAACTATTTCCAAGAGAGGTATATAAAATTTCCTTGTGTCAGCAGAGGTGATTCACTTTTTCAGAAAAATGGTGTGCACTCCAGGGAAATGCACTCATTTAACTAGGTTGATTTCAGATGAGATTAATTAAAGCTGCACCAAAAAAAATATGTAGATGAGTGCTAAAATATCCCACTGCGATTTTGAAGACTATTAACAATGATTAACTGCTATCTTAAAACCACTTAACTACTCACTTCTGAGGCCTTAGCCTACATATCCTTCTCCATACAGAAGACAAGTACCCAAACCTCCACTTTCAATCCCCTCTTTTTATTAATGTCCCCTCCAAGAACCTTTTGGAAAATATATGCATGGTGGTTTCAGACCATCTATGATGAACTTGCTCTTCATCAGATTCCCTGTATGCATCCTTCCACTGTACTTTGAGATAAAAGTGTGTTACAAATCACTTGTAAATAAAATAAGGCAGCAGAGGTGAAACTCAGAGCTTGGGGCACTCTGGTGCTCACTTTGGTAGGACATTTCTTCCCAGTAATAGAAATTCAAGCTGACCTGTAAAATCTTGCCCTTTTTTATTTTCTTGGGGGTTTTCGGGTTTTTTTAAGAAATAAGTATTCAGCAATTATTGGGACAGCTAATAAAAGAATGGGCTAAGGCTGGCAGGGTATGAGCAGTGTTACTTTCCAATGGTTTGTCCCAGTTTACATCTTTCCAACTTCACTAATCTGGTTAAAATGACTGTTTCTTGTCTACACTCTGAGTTCTTTCGGTCATATCCCTACCTTCTGTGGATCTGTGCCCCTAGGAATATGAAAGTTGGAAACTTTCCAAATAGTTTTAAAAAGATTGAAGCCAAAAGGTTATTCTCCTGTTCTAAAATGTGTTGTTCTGAAGTCTTATATAGAAGGTATTATCCAAGTGATAAGCAGGGTGAATTAACCTAGACTTTCTCCTTGGAGCGAACTAGATTAATCTTTTTCTTGTTATGAATAGAATTTCTTCTTACATTAGTCCAGCTGCCTTGCAGTTTTGTCACCTTTGCTCCAGTTAGCCCAAGGCTGTGGCCATAGGTGAGGGTAGAGGCAGCAATAAGTTGTTTGCTCCTGTTGAGTGTATCCTGACTTAGTTGTTAAGTACAAGACGACTCTTTCACACCTGCTTGTAAGGTCAGTTTTGACCACAAGCTGTTGTGGACCATGCCTGGAGCTGTCAGAGATGGTCCAGCTTTGGATAGTATCTCCTATCAGGGTTAGACATTGATTCAGGGGGAAGGAGCCATCCTGATGCTGAATACTCTTCATTTTTGACTACTTGGAAGCATTAAGCCACCTGACATCTTGTCCATAATTAGAAGGTTTACTAAGATAGCTCTGTGACAGAATGACTGCAACGCTGAGATGCAGCAGTGCTTTTTTTTCCCCTGCTATCAATTGCATTAACTCACAGAGGAAAATCAGTTGTGCTAATTAGAACTTGTGAGCCTAAATGTCAATATGTAACTGCAGACTACAGAGGAAAAAGCTCTTCAGGAGTAATGCCTTTGCTGTACAGAAGAACACACAGCAAAAGGTTAGTCTGAAGCCAGTGGAAAGGCAGGAAACAACCATTTCAGAAATACCTTTGTTAGCATTTGGCTGTTGTAGAATGAATTTTGGACATTGTCTTCTGATCAAACACTCATTATTAGTTCTTCATTTCAGAATAGCCTGCAGTGAATCCAAGTCTGTGTTGTTCATATCAATAGAGAAGAGAAAACAAAAGAGAGAAGTAAAAGACATCTTAACTAATTCAAATATTAAAGGTTAAGACATTCCAGAATGCAGATATTTGCCTTTTATTTCCCCCTGAACTCTTTACCTTTCCATGCTATGGAGATATAAAATAAATTACTTAAGAATAGTAAGATAAAAATAACTTCTGGTAAACTGCATTTTCATGAAGTGGTTGGTTAGAAAAATATTGATGCTTGAACAACTGTAGAAAGAAAATCAATAATGAATGCAGCAGTTTGGAGGAAATTCTTTAAAAATAGAATTCCCTTTAATGTCCATAGTGAAGGGAAAAAAAGTCAGTAATACTACCTATCCAAAATAGCCAACCTATGGCTAATTTCTGTTGTTTGAATACGATTTTGAACAAATTATTTGTCCTTCATTTGATATGACTTTAAATCAGTGTGTATAAAGTGTGATGCACCAACCAAGCATGGGTGAGCACTGTTTAAAACAAGCAACAAATAAGGCTCAGGGCATATGGTGAACCACAGCACGTACAGAGCCCTCCAAAGCTCTGCAGCACTACATTCACCTACAAACCTGAAAAACAACTGTGACCTGTAGATTATTTGAAACATTTTGCTGTAAAGACTCATGCAACTGAGAGAGACCAAATTTTCCTCTAGTGTTATGAAATTTGGGAACATGTATTTATTTCTAGTTGTAACCTAACAAATCTATAACCTGGCAGATAGGAATTTCTTGTAACAACTTAGGTCCTAGCAGGAATGATCTAGTATCAAATATTTTCTTGGCAAAATAGAAGCATTTTATGGTGAAAATATCAACTTTCTTAAAAAAATAGAATTGTTTTTCTATGGAGAAAAAATGAAAATGAAATATTTGGTTTCAAGTTGGCTTGGATAGAGTTGTTTTCCTAACCAACAGCGTGTTCCAACATCAATGCTGAGGACCCACAACTGTTGATGTGCAGACAGCCGTTCCAGCCATGGATGCCAGCATTCTGTCCCAGGGCAGAAGGGAGGTGTTTCATTCCACAGAGGAAGCGTGGTGTTGGACATGGTGTTCTTGCTGTTGTTCCTGTTGGCTCGCTTTGTGGTCTCTCCACCTCCTTCCTCCTCTGTCCAATGCTGTCAGTCCTATTCTGAGCTGCTGGTTTCTTCCCAGACCAAGTGTCCA
Source organism: Piaya cayana (assembly GCA_013389865.1). NCBI lineage: Eukaryota > Metazoa > Chordata > Aves > Cuculiformes > Coccyzidae > Piaya > Piaya cayana. The sequence goes on from WAAB01024776.1 coordinate 5,083, forward strand.
GTGTCCATGTAACTCTCTCGGGTTTCTGAATTCCACCCTCAGAGTGGGGCTTTCCTTGCCAATATGCATCCAAATCTTCTGATCTTTCCATTCTGTTTACTTACATCAAGCTTTAACTGATGATTTTTGTTCTTACTCAATTTCCTGCTTGTACTGCTGTTCTTCCCTTGATTGGTGCTACATTCAATACCTTCTGGGCATAGTTATTTCCTCATTTGTGTTGACAGTCTACAGTCACCTTTGTACCATCATAAAGCTTCATGGTCTGTGTGCACAAACGTTCTTCCAGGTCATTGGTCACAATGAAGGCAGTGTAGCTAGCAATACTAATCCCTGGGTAACCAAAGCTGGGATTCAGCCTGTCAGAGCTTAAAGGACAGAAGACTTCTGAGGAAACAACTGAAAACAGCAGAGAGGGAAAGACTGCAGAACTGAAACATTCCTTCTTTGCCTCAGTCTTTAATAGCAAGGAAAGTTGTTCCTTGTGTGTACATCCCCAGGAGATTGAGGAGCAGAACAAAGCTCCCAAGAGGAAGTGGTTAGAGACTTGCTTTGCCAATTAGATGCACAAAAGTCTATGGGGCAGGGTGGGATCAACCCAAGAGTATTGAGGGAGCTGGTAGATGTGCTTGCCAAATCCCTTTCCATCATCTTCCAACAGTCCTGGAAGACTGAGGAACTTCCACTGGAATGGAGGCTGGCTGATGTGCCCATCTACAAGAAGGGTCACAGGGAGGATCCAGGGAACTACAGGCCTGCCAGTCTGACCTCAGTGCCAGGGAAAGTCATGGAACAGGAGATCTTGAGTGCTATCATGAAGCACATGCAAGAGAACCGCCTGATCAGACTCAGTCAACACGGGTTCATGAAAGGCAGGTGTTGCCAAACTAACCTGATCACCTTCTATGAAAAGGTGACCCTGCTACTGGATGAGGGAAAGGCTGTGGATGTGGTCTTCCTGGACTTCAGTAAAGCCTTTGACACAGTTTCTCATAGCATTCTGCTACAGAAACTGTCAGCCTCCGGCCTGGACAGGTAAATGCTCTCCTGGGTGGAAAACTAGTTGGATGGCCGGGCCCAGAGAGTGGTGGTAAATGGTGTTAAATCGAGCTGGAGGCCAGTGACAAGTGGGGTTCCCCAGGGCTCAGTGCTGGGTCCAGCCCTGTGCAATGTCTTTATCAATGACCTGGATGAAGGCATGGAGTGCACCCTTAGCAAGTTTGCAGATGACACTAAGCTGGGTGGAAGTGTCGATCTGCTGGAGGGTAGGAAAGCTCTGCAAAGGGATCTGAACAGGCAGGACCACTGGGCTGAGTCCAATGGCATGAGGTTTAACAAGGCCAAATGCCGGGTCTTGCACTTGGGGCACAACAATCCTGTGCAGTGCTACAGACTAGAAGTTTGGAGGAGAAAGACCTGGGGGTGTTGGTTGACAGCCATCTGAACATGAGCCAGCAGTGTGCCCAGATGGCCAAGAAGACCAATGGCATCTTAGCTTGTGTCAGAAACAGTGTGACCAGCAATAACCTCCCCTCTAGGGAGGTTATTCTCCCTCTGTACTTGGCACTAGTGAGACTGCATCTCGAATACTGTGTTCAGTTCTGGGCCCCTCACTACAAGAAGCATGTTGGAGCTCTGGAGTGAGTCCAGAGAAGAGCGATGAAGTTGGTAAAGGGGCTGGACAACAGGTCTTACGAGGACCAGCTGAGGGAACCTGGGTTGTTTAGCCTTGAGAAGAGAAGGCTGAGATGAGACCTCATTGCTCTCTACAGCTACCTGAAAGGAGGTTGTAGAGAGGAGGGTGCTGGCCTCCTCTCCGAATTGACAGGGGACAGGATAAGACGCGATGGCCTCAAGCTGCACCAGGGGAGGTTCAGGCTTGACATCAGAAAGAATTTTTTCACAGAAAGAGTCATTGGGCACTGGTAGAGGTTGCCCAGGGAGGTAGTTGAGTCACCATCCCTGGAAGTATAAAAAAGATGAGTAGACAAGGTTCACAGGGATGTGGTTTAGGGACAGATAGGAATGGTTGGACTCAATGATCTAAGAGGTCTTTTCCAAACTGCTGATTCTATGATGCTGTCTCTTGGAAGTACAAGGAAATAATGGAAATACAGGAGATAATCAGTGGTTTCAAACTGGCTTTTATTCCATAGCTTGGAAATCTCAAATTAAAAAATAATGCAGTCTTGACCTTTCAGCTTCCCTGATGCAGAGTATCAAAACAGTGAGACATTTCCTACTGTGGTGACACTTCGTCTTTTGTATATATGCCTTTAATCAGCTTGAGATTCCAGAGTTCAGGAAGATATTAGAAGTTTCTGAAGATCTTTCCAGGCTCACACAAAGTCACTGTTGCCAAAATAATATCCCATATACACACCTACTGTCAGTACATGGACTTTCAGCCTGCTGCAGAGGGGTTAACTTTGAGCTAATTTAACCCTCTGTGTGGAGGTTAACCTAATTCCAATTGCTTTGCATTTGTAATGGGTTAAAATGCACATGCAGCTGCTGTGATGAGGATGACATGGTGCACATTATCCTATTGCATACCAGTTCCATGGATGCACTTTCTGTTTTCAGAGGGCCAACGGGCACTTTTCCAGGCATTCTAGACCCAATAGGAATATTTCCCATGATGTGAATGGTCCTCAGGATCAGTCTAGTAATGACAGAAAAGGCCATCTTTTGGCTAATTATTCCCCTTGAAAATGCTTACATTCTCTTTATTCCAAATACAGCATCACTGGGATGGTAGAATGCTTCAGATGCTAACATGATTAGTATCAGCTACACAACTTCTGTACATTTCTGTTGTACTAGCACTATGCTGCTGATACTGGTAATAACAGATTTATCATAAAATAAAAAAAAATACATTTGTACATGATAATTTCCAGGTCCAGTCTAAGTGCAAGTAATTACAGAGGAAAACAACTCTTCCTTCACATTTTTTTTATTTTTTGAGGGATGACTCAACTCTGGCAGGGCTGATGGAGCAGGAATCTTGTGGACCTCAGTAGAAGAGGAATATTATCCCTTCTGCCTCTAGGCTGGTGGTAGAATTTTAACAAGGGGCTCCTAAGAGACCCCTCAAAGCACATCACTGCATGTAATTCATTAGCTTAGCTGCACCTGAGGTCTTGGATTTTCTGGACAGGGTGTGCTTCTGCAAAGCAACTATAAAAAATTGACAGCATGCTCAAGCTCAAATCTCCAGAGGAAGTCCAGATGGCTATTCTAAAAATGCAATCAAAAAAGGCCTCTGGCCTTGATGGTTTGTAGACTGTTTTTAATAAGAATTACCAGAGCATTTTCTCTCCCAAATTGGGAGAGGATTTTTCAGTACTGAAATAACAATCTGTCACTCAATTAAAATTTGTCTGTGCCACAAACCGTGGGGAACTCAGATGGTAAAGGATAGAAAGTGCCATTGACAACCCAATTTGTCAATGTTATCCCCTGGTTTTGGTTTAACCTCTTACCTCTACTCTAATCTCTTTTTAAAATTCTTAATAAATGTTAGAATAGTTGTGGAAAGGTTAGAGGAAGAATAATTTTAACTAGATTTGAGGAAGTCAGGGTCTGAGCAAAAACACATCAGTTGAGGTTAGATAAAGATACAATTTCAAAAAGCTTAGCAGATGCGGTGATGCTACATGGGGAGGTGGTACTTTGCGTCTGCTGCAATACTACAGTGCCTGAATACTTTCTAATGAACACAGAGGTGGAATTTGGAAAATAGTGAGTAACAAGTGTCAGTATAAATTTTGAGAATTTTTGCTCAAGAGATTCTTTTCTAGTGCTTATGCACGCTCAGGCCAGCAAGGAACACTCCTAACCAAAATAAAAATAGTAAAAAGGAATGCCTTGTCTTTCACAATGTATAATTAAGCTGTGAAACTAATTTCTACAAAATATTAATGTCAAGAAATGATCAGTATTAAGAGGATGATTACATATTATAAGGATAATACTAAATAGAATGGGTAGAAAAAAATTGCAAGTAACACACAACCTCCCTGTTGCAGACACAGACAATTCCTAATTAATAACAAGACAAATGTTCGCCTTGGCAGGTTATGTTATAAGTGTTCACCATTGGGTTTCCTGATGTTCTCCCCCTCTGCCAGAAACAAACATCCTGAGACATCGAACCCACAATCAACCAGCACGTTTCCAGTTCCCAGCGTACTTTGTGAAAGGATATCACTCAAAGAAATACCCATCAAAATTACTGAGTCTTCAAGTGAAAGAGATTGTCTCGGGGATGACCAGAAAATTACATCCCATTCTTCCGTGGCCCGTTTTGTCTGAAAGATTTTAATTTTGATTTGAAAAGGGCCAAACTGGGTGGGTAACCACTGGCTGGAGATGGGACAAACAGTGGGGGGGATCTTGCCTCTATAAGGCAGATGACACTAAGCTGAGTTGAAGTGTGCATCTGCTGGAGGGTAGGGAGGCTCTGCAAAGGGATCTGAACAGGCTGTGCCACTGGGCTGAGTCCAATGGCATGAGGTTTAGCAAGGCCAAGTGCCGGGTCCTGCACTTGGGGCACAACAACGCTATGCAGAGCTACAGACCAGGAGAAGTCTGTCTAGAAAGCTGCCTGGAGGAGAGGTACCTAAGGGTGTTGGTTGACAGCTGACTGAACATGAGCCAGCAGTGTGCCCAGGTGGCCAAGAAGGCCAACGGCATCCTGGCTTGTATCAGAAACAGTGTGACCAGCAGGTCCAGGGAGGTCATTCTCCCTCTGGACTCAGCACTGGCGAGACCGCTCCTTGAATACTGTGTTCAGTTCTGGACCCCTCANGTCATTGGGCACTGGAACAGGCTGCCCAGGGAGGTGGTTGATTCACCTTCCCTGGAGGTGTTTAAGGCACGGGTGGATGAGGTGCTGAGGAGCAAGGTTTAAAGTTTGAAAGGAGTGGTTGGACTCAATGATCAGGTGGGTGTCCTCCAACCTGTTTATTCCATTATTTTAGGGGAATTAGCATAGGTAGAATATTCAGGTGTCTGTAGTATTAATTGACCCACATGGTGAGATAAATTGTTCTTCAGTTTCTTCCACTGTTGTCCATTAGAAATTCAAAGTCATCAGAAAAGACAACGTTCTGCTCCAGATTGTTTGTGGATTATTTCTTTCTATGGGAATAAAAATTAAAGCAATTATCTGAGGAATTTCACATACAGAAAGAACTGTACAGAGGTGGATCCCAGTAAGGAGTAGAACAGGGAGGAGAAGAAAACCATCTAAATAAATAATGTTTTTGTTAAAAGCACCTTCTTCTGAAAACAAACAACGGAAGAGCCCAAAACACCCTCAGGCATAAAAAAAGAAACTAATTTAAAAGTGGAAAATTGCATTGAAATATTTCCATTAGTTCTGTGCACTGTTATGCTCCCAGGTAGAGAGGCCAGTATTGAAGACTGGAAACAGAAGAACATGCTGAATGGGAAGCATCAGGTCAGTCTGTAAGACCTGGTCTTATTTGTAACTGTTGATCCATTGACTTCACACATGGATACAACTCCTTACCAGCGCCCAGGATCCTAACAGTCATGCTTCTAATTAACTTGGACTCAGGTTTCATATTTCCCCTGTGTTAACAGCGTTATAATAAATCCCATGGATTACGTTTTTAGCACAAAGCTGCCTGGGAGATTAAATTGCGACAAGTAGAGCAGGAAGCTTCAGTGAATGATGAGATACTCTGCCTGTGAATAAAAGCAAGGCCAGCAGTTACACCTCCAGGGAGGAAATGCAATGGGCCACAAAACATTATATTTGAAGGTGTTAAATTGATTGCTAAGTGGGTTAAGAGAGAAATTCCTCTCTCCCATTCAGCATGGCAGAGGTGGAAGATTGAAGCTGCTGCCTAACAAGACTGTGCTTTTCTCTGAAGCCTCTGGCACTGCATGTGAGAAAGGCAGGGGAGTCCCTCTGCAGCGTTCAGTGCCATTTCAGAAGCCCACAGAAAACCCAGCTGCCTCTTCAGGGTATGTAAGTTTTGGGTCACATCCATCAGACTCATCCAGCTGTCTCAGATGCTCCATCAAACGCCCTAAGTCCCTGATATTCAGTCACTGAGACTAAGACCCAGAGCGCCACTGACCAAAATGGGAGCTGAGACACCTAAATTCAGACACAGATGTCATTGTCTACAGCTGAACCTGGACCCTGTAATGTGTTATCAGTGGCTGAGTGTTAACTGCTCTGTAATTAAAGGATATATGCTGGTAACAGAATAAGTCCTTGCAAACCAGAGTGCAGGATCCCAAATGCCCTCAATTTTTTATGAAAAGAACAGTAAATATTTGGTCTGTAAATGAGGTTCTGGAAAAAGAAATGACAGCACAGCTAAATATATCCTTTGAATCTTATCCTGTGAATCTCAGAAGACCTGAGTCGGCAGTCTTTTCTCCATTACTATTCCCACTGCTGTACATGGGATTATGGAGTGTAGCTGTAAGTACCATTGTGGGCAGAGCAGGAAGGAGAGGAGTTGAGCTCTCTCCATGGGCATGGAGCAAACCTAGCGGGCATGATACTCCATCTACACAATGAGACGGGCTGCCACATCCCCTTCAGATAAGAAGAATCTACTCTTGCCTCCCCCACGCTGTAGAGTTGGCTCTTCTCTGCCTCCTCTTTGCCATTTACTGGAGCACAAGGAATTGGATTATATTAACCTCCATGCTCATGCAAAGAAAGAGGAAAGACTCTCATTTTTCTTCTTCCCTGCTACACAGGTCCAATGATATCCTCGCCCTAGGGTGTTGGACTGGCTTGATTAAACCTTGAATATGTACAGCCAGATTTGACTCAAAGCTTTTGCTACTTAAAACTATTTTATGGAAAGGGTTAATAAGCACTTTGAAAATCCTGTATCAAAGACGTATGGCTATATGCCTGGAATAATGCAGAACATTTTATTTTCAGATAGGTTTGCTCCATTCTGTTTAAATTCTGTGACCTTCAGGGAATCAAGTTAGTTCTAGCTTTTAGTTTATAGATTTTGTGTTTGGTATTCAAGGTTAACTTCTTGCTTGATTAGACACAGGCAAATGCTAGCAGCTGCAGCACCACAGTGGAAATGAAATCCTGTACTGAATTTGGCCAGAAATGTCAAGAACCTGGTAGTTAATTGCAAAGAACTAATTTTGTCTTCCATTAGCAGCATTAAGGTAAGTTAGATGCTCTTGTGTTTTCCTGTTGCAGAACATTAAAAAGTCATAATATGGGATATCTGCAATGATTAGAAGATAACTGTCCTATTTACACAGGGTGTGCTACTCTTCTATTAATTCATTATCACTATCATCACAGAACCAGGAGATGAAAGTTCAAGCAGTTTGGAAAAATGTTTGCCTGCTGAAGCAGCCATGCACGCTCTCCTGGTAACGCTGTAAGTGCATGTGAAAAATTCAACAGGTAATGTAAAATTACCATGTAAAATTCATATTATATGGCACACAACGAGAAATAAAGTAAATACACAGAACCAAGACAGGTTCAGATAAAACAGCACTGTTGTGTTTACTCCAGATTAGGTTCATAATACACACTGGTACTGGCACAAGTTGATCCCCTGTCTAGCCAGGTGCCTATGCCAATCTGCACTCTAATTTTAATACACCTGAGTCCTTCCAGCCTGAAGGGGCATGGTGCACATCCTCTGACCATTTAATAGCCACCGTGGATTGTGAGACAGTTTTTGCAAGTGATATGTCAGAAGCATGGGATGAGTTCACATCTCCTAAGGAACTGAGGTAGGACTTGCTAGACCTGACGCTGGCTGCTTTCAGGGACCGCCAAAGCTGAAGGGTTTCTCAGAGTCAGCTTAAGAAAGACTACATTCAAGGCTGCCTTCGGGATGCTTCAGATCTCATCTGCCTTGGCAACAAGCTGAGTCAGGGCTGTTTTTTAGGAAGGAGCCATCGATAGGTCTGCTCATGGGCAGTGACATGAAGCCAGGTCAGAAACTGAGTGCCACTCATAGGCAGCCAGCACAGCCCTCAGAGAGGCTCTATTATTGCCCTTGGAGGCATCGCTAGCGTGCCCCAGAGACATTTCCCAAGGCCTCATCTCTGAACTTGGCCTTCATCATATAGTCATGCTCAGCATCTCCAGGGGAATATCACTGTTACACAGCTGTTCCATGCTCCCAGCTCCAACATGAGCAGCAGCTTCATGTCAGACCTTTGCCTTACAATTGTTTGGTTTACAAATATTACTATCTCTGAGTGAAGAGAGATGAATTTAGTTTGCAGTCAAAGTAAACACCTTTGTAATGACCTTGGCTAGTACACGTCTGTTATGCATCAGTTTGAAATGAGTTTGAAAAGAGGATATACATTGGCTGCTTGTTTGATGCACAGTTCAAGTGCAGACTTGAGAGGTTGTTGACTGGGAACATTCAGATATGGATCAGGGAAAGAATATTTTCACATACAGCTTCCTCCTCCACCTTCTCCTTTCCTTTTTTCTTCTTTTCTTTTATTTTTTTCCTGCACTGTAGCCTGGAAAGGATTAAGCACAGACTATGAGACAGGTGAGATTTAGTGTTACTTCTGAGCCATCCTAACCCACATTGGCTTCCTCACATCCTCAAGAAACATGGAACTTCCCTATATCACTGTGCAGTTCTTGCACAGGGTGAGTTGTTTGTGCTCTATTTAAAGCAGCGCTGCCATCCTAAGTGTGAGCTAAACCAACACCTCTCACACGATCCTTTGCTTCCTGGGAGAAGGAATTAAAGTCTTTTTATGCCCAGCTGTACCTGAAAAGTTGTTGATTTCAATGTGGACACCCCAGCTTGGTTGATTGTATGAATGGGGTCCCAATTGGGACCCTATAACGAGATGATAGGGTTTTCCGTTCTAGGCGAAGTGAAAAGGGTGGTTAGCAGGACAGTAGCATTAAATTTCCAGAGGGCAGACTTTGAACTCTTCAGAAGGCTGGTTGGCAAAGTCTCATGGGAGACAGTACTTAAGGGCATGGGAGCCTATGAGGGCTGGTAGTTCTTCAAAAAGGAGATCCTAACAGCTCAGGAGAAAGCCATCCCCGTGTTCCAGAAAAAAAGCTGGCAGGGACAAAAACCAACTTGGTTGAACAGAGAGACCTTGAGGGATATCAAGAAGGAGATAAATGTTTATGGGCTCTGGAAGAGGGGACAGGCCTCTTGGGTGGACTACAGGAGGGAAGTGAGGTTGTGTAGATCAAAAATCAGAGGGGCTAAGGCTCAACCAGAAACCAGGTTGGCTAAGGCTGTGAAAGTTAACAAAAAATCTTTCTATAAATATATAAAGGAGGACTAAGGAGATCATGCAGTCCCTTTTGGATGCAGAAGGAAGAACAGTGACAGGGGAGGAGGAAAAGGCTGAGGTACTTAATGCCTTCTTTGCCTCAGTCTTTAATTGTAAAGACAGTTGTTCTGCCTGTGTACAAACCCAGGAGCTAGGAGAGCAAAATGAGGCTTCCATGGTCCAAGAGGAGGTGGTCAGAGCCTTGCTTGCCCAACTAGACACCCACAAGTCTATGGGGCCAGACTGAAAATACTAATGATATGTGTGTTGATGCTTTTGAAAGAGAAAATAAAGCCCAGAATAACACAGGACAGGTGAGGCAGCCCAGGCATAATCAAGGCTAAATTAGTGCTTTTGTGAAAAGTCTAAAGGAGGAGTGAGATTTGGGGCTAAAAACCTGGGAGAGAAGAAACTATGCCATGTCATTGAATCCTTCTGCAAAAATAAGCAGGGATATAATACCAACATATGAAATTTCCCAATGAGATGTTTCATGGGGCTTAGCATTGCCTAACCCATGTACCAAGACTTTTTGGAGCATTGGCTTGTGGTTGGTAGCCTGCTGTGTGCATCTCCCAGATGGCCCCAGCTACTGGCTTTTTGTCTGGGAGTTGAACTGCACCTTGTATAAAAAATGGCACGCACCTCTGAGATTCAAGTGATTACTGGCTGATTTATATAAATGTTAGTATGAATACAGAGGTAAGGGCTTTCCTTTTCCCCACAGAAGACAACAAAATAAATCATAAATGCTAACATTGATGTCTTGGAAAAAAAAGCGCTAGAGTAAACTGTCAATGAGACTTACGTAAATGACTCTAATAATTTTGTTTTGAAGAGAACTCAAATTGAGCATCAGCCAGCTGGCATGTTCAAAGCCTGTCTGTAAATATTAAAAGCTTTTCTTTGGCAAGAATACAAAAATATTACTGGTATCTCTGGCACGTAATTAAAATAAAAATGAAGTTAATGTTATCACAAACCTTAAATAGCCTTGATATCTAGTAAATGGAGAGCTTCATTATGCCAGGCTGACATAACCTTAAGTAGCACTTGAACAACAAGGACTGTGTTGGGTGATACCCTGTTATGTACATGAAGTGCTTTAATAAGAGGAATGTTTTCTTATGCAAGTTGGTACCTTTACTTTGACATTGCTGATTCTGCAGTGATAACCTCCTCCCCTCTGGCTATTTCTGCAGAAAGCCCCAGGTTGGACTGCTGCATAACCTAGTTTGGTTTTCCTCAGTCTAGTCCTTGATGTTTGAGACCTCCTGAGCTTTTTGCATGTGACCAAACAGCACATATGTCAGATATCCTCTGTCCTTTGGAGAATGTCAGCCTGGCAGCAAATGGGCTGAAGGCTAGTTCTGTGGATGCAACTGAGGTTCTCTGGATGAGCAGTGGCCCTTGATGGACACATCTGGCTTGCTGTGTGAGCACTTCATGTGAATGCCCAAGGCACAGGTAGGAGCCAAGACACTCAGCAGAGGACTACCAAATGACTAGAAATACCATAGAAGTAAAGCACTTGCTCAAAGTACAGTTGGAGAAGATTTGAGGAAGACAATGCTGGCAGAAGCTGGCTATCTAGTAGCTGTATCTATTCCCAATTCCTGGAAAATGTGCCTTGCAGCCAAAGGTAATTGGACCTTACTTGTTACTCTTGCTTGTATCAATTAAGCCTGCTATGCCTGCAAAATGGCCGTTTGCACACTAAGGAACAGGTCATTCTGAGGCTAAGAATAAGATGCAAATGCCTGTTTGGTGGCCGCTTCCCAGAGCTTCCACACAGTGAGGAGGAAATCCAGAAAAGTTGCTGGCTGCTGGCAGGCTTTGCCGTGCTGTGTATGCCCTCACCAGTATCAAACCTGTATGAACTGCATGAATGAGAGACTGGGTCCTTGCAAAGGCACTCTGTGTGCCTGGTTTCTACCTCCTTTTTCCCCTTCAGCTCACTCAGAGGAGCCTATGTCCTTGCCTTAAGCATGGGTGTGTTCATATACAATTTACAGCTGGAACAGAAAACCATCAAATTAATAAAAGCAGGAGATGCCCACTCTGTCAGTCTAACAGGATTTGTACTTTAACTTTTACAGCTGTCATAGAATGATGAATCCAGCAAAACTTAGAATTTTGTATTGTTGAAATATATAAAAACAAGAGTGCCTGCGATGCAGAAAAAGAATACATTGCCAAGCATAACTACTTTTAGATAAAAAGCAATAGCAGTTGTTGTAAGATGTTGTAAGACTTTAATTTTTCCTGTCTTTTCAGACATCAATTTGGCAAACAGCTAGGTATATATAATGCAATATTCCACAGTTATGTAGGAGGAAAACTTGTGCAATATGGCATCATATTTTTCAAAGCTACCTAATGAAAGAGGCCAAAAGTGTGCCTAGATTTTTTTCTGCAAATCAGTAATGTGGAAGATAATAAAATATTTATGTTACATAACAGGAACCCTCTGGTTATGCTTTATTTTTGGAAATGTTAAAAAAAATGGAAGGGCTTCTGTGAAATGAGCATTTACTAACTTAATGGGAAACATGACGTGGATTTAGCTGTAGCCATGAACAAAAGCGGCAGACTGAGGTAGCAAGTGGAGTGCTCTGGAGTTTTGTGGCGTTGTGCTTGCTGCAAGCCATCATCACGTGGAGGATTATGTGCTTACATTTGCCAGGAGGGCAGTTTTTCTCTTTTTCTCCACACAAATGTGTCTCTCACGTACGTGTCAAAGATTTTTAACTGAGATGGAGCATGTTTCTACACTGAATTAGCAGTGAGTAGTTTATACTCTGCCAGGGAGCGATAAAAAGAGGGAAACAGAGCTCAGCCTAAACTTACTGGTGATGGCCACTCTTTCTAACCAAGGCTGGAGGCTGGTTTTTTTGTAATACCACAAATAAGGAGGCGCAGGATCACCTGCCACTGGTGATACTGGAGTTAAAGTGCTTTTCTCTCCCATTGTTAATTCTCTGATTGCAAAACAGGTATTAAAATGTTCTCTGATAACATCACATCATCACAAACATACTCGACCTTTTCCAAAATGATGCAAAAATACCACAGAAAGATAAATACAATGTTTCTGACACACTGCCTAGATATTTCATCAGAGTGTTGCTACATAGCAATGTTATACTATACCATGCTATTACCTACCTTCTGACAGGGTATTATCCTAGGTAAGGGCTCAGGTATCCTGCAGATAGATTTGATAAGAGAACAGATGCAGAAAAAAAAGCAAGAACTCTAAGTGGAAAAAAAAAGGTTGGCAGAGAGCCTGAACCTCAAAATTGCAACTCTGTTGGTGATCAGGTGAGGGAGAAGACTCAGACACACAATCCTGCGCCTGATACTGGCCTTATTTATTCAATTAACAGTCTTGTAATAAAAGTAGAAAAATTATTTGATACAGATGTGCTTCTATGAAAAGACTATGCAATATTACGTGCTTTTTAGCACTGACAGGGTTTCTCCCCACCCTGCTTAGCAGGTGTTTGTCTGAGGGCTGCTTTCACCAAACTGTGACTGGCCAAATGGGCTGGGGTCAATGGGAAACAGATTTTGCATCTTCTCTGACCAAAGTTATCATGCTGAGTACTGATAGCTAAGCCATGCAGAGCTGCTTTTAGGGATCAGATTCAATAGTAGTGAAGAGATATGATTGTTAGTGACTGATCAAGATTTTATATTTTCTTTTTCTTCATTCATTTGAGGAAGTACATTCCTTGATGCTGCTGTGGCCAATGTGGTTCCTTCCACAGCTCCTCTTTTAGGACACAAGGAAAAAAGTATGGGAAAGGTCAGTGATTTTGCTGGTCCTGGTGTAGTTTGTGCTTACCATCATGTGGCAAAGATGCTGTAGATTTTCTGCCTATTCTCTGAGACCCTGGAGAAGTTAAAAGGCCCATTTTATCCCAGTGGTACATGAGCAACACAATACAAAGCATCAGCTCAGATCAGGACAGCGTTAGGCTTTTTGAGTCTATCAGGAGCAGTTAGCTCTTAGCTGCTAATATCTGCCAAATATAATAAGGGATGAAACTTGGAAAAATTGCCAAAAGCAGAGTTGTCAGTTGCTGGATGTTGGCAGTTGGGGGGTGTTTGGCTGTACATGGCCAGAAACAGGACAAGGACAGAACATTAACTACTTCACTGCTGGAAGCTGTCACCCCATGTACCTTCACTTCTGTGCAGTTACTCAAACCTGCCACCAACAGTGGCCCATGCAGATGTTTCAAAGGCTGGTGAAAGAAAACACACATCTGTATTCACTCAACTCGCATGTTCAGTGACAAAGAAAAAGTTCTATTAACATATAAGGATGCCACAAATCACAAAACTACTGAAAGGGTGGAGGGCATGCTGGAAAAGTTGTTCCTAGCATCCAAGGTAGAAAGACAATTGGCTGTCATATTCAACTTACCATACAATATAAACACAGCTAGGTATCTACATGGCTGTGGATATGATGCTTTCTGATGAGGACTTCAGTGATTGATGAAACAATAAGGAAATGTGACTGCATCTACTACTACAGGGCTGGGCAGTAAAAGAAGATAAAAGAATCTCATTCTCCAAGTACATAGTGCATTGCATGGACAAAAGGTATAATAAGTTAGTAGGCAAGGTTGAAAAAATCCTAAGCACCTGAATTTCCATCTAAAATTTCCAAGTGATGTAAAATCAGAACAGCCCAGGCTTGCTCTGCCCCAGCTTTCTGAAGGGCATCGGTATTTCCCATTTATGACCATTCACCCCTTTTCTCAGCCAGGGCTACCTCCATTCCTGCTCTCAGCACTATGCCACTGTGTGGTTTCAGCCTTACACAGTTAAAAGTTTGAGAGGCTTGTGATGCAGAACGCAAGTTCCTAAATCAAATAAAAATGTTCTCCATTTGCTTCAGACTCTACAATAATTTGTTCCAAATTTCATGCTCTCCATTGGTCCAATTTACACAAACTCACACTAAATACTCGCAGAGCTTCTTTTAAATTTACAAAAGCAATCATTCTCTGTGATAGCTCGATGCTATGCCCAACTCCCTCTGAATAGACTTTAATGACACAGTAACCATGGTTACAGTATATAAAATATGCAGCCACAAAATGTGGAAATCCAACAGTGTAATATAATTTTCTCTGGAAAAAATAAAGGGGTTTGGCATATTTGCATTAATTAGGACATCACATTAAGTATTTTGTGTCTGCATTCTTTATGAAAATAAAAGTCATAACAGGCAAAATGATCGTCAAATTCTACTCAATTCAAACAGTACCATTGGGAAAGCATTTTTCCTGATATAACTGGACATTTTAGCTGGGCATCTATAAGCACCATTCTGGTAAATTGGAGTTACAGTTTGTTGGAGACAAGCCCAGAGATCCACTGCAATTGAAGCAGCCATATGTCACAAAGCTCAGGCTTTTAATCTGAGGAGTGGCAACTGAGAGGAAGCAGCAAAATCTCTCATCTGTAGAACTGAGAGGATAACGGGAAATCCATGGACTAACATAGCAAATCAAGACTCACTGCATTATGTTTTCAGGATTTTTACTTTTCTGTTGTTCTTCATTATTTCATCTGTTTAAATAACACTGAATATTTTGCAAATGCTGCAGCCCCCTACATCAAAATTTCATATACCATAAAAATATTTTGCACAAGGGACTGAGGATCCTCAGATCTCTCTTCTTTTGACAATCCACCTCTCTGCAGCAGATCTGACAGGGATGGTAGACTGAGACATGTTCTAGAGTTTTTTTTTCTCCCACCTTACACATTTAAAATCTCCACTTTGGCAGTTTGTTGGGAAAAGGGGCTGTCAGTTCCAGGGAAGTGGTGAGGCAAAATGCAGCCTTGCTGTAACTTTTGTTCTAGCTGTATTGCATGCTACCATACACATGTAAAATCGAGTGGCACAGGCACATCATCCATCACTAGTTTGGAGAGTAGAGAAAACCTGAACAAACTTGGCTGTAATGACTGAAACTCAAAAGCTTATTTCCAACGTAGATGCTGCTCCCTGCTCTGTCCTCTCAGTGGTCCTAACAATCTCATCTGCTTATTACTTGCAGTAGTGATCCATAACTATTTGCAAATAGCTTTGAAGTGAAAGTTTTCAAGCAATACAAAGACAGTTACTTTATTTTCTCTTGAAACATTCATCAAATGACATTAGACAAAGGAAGTATTTATAAAAACTAGTCTCTTCATGACAAACTGATGTGCAAGAGAAAAGATTAAATTAATTGAAAAACATTTATTATGAATAGGTCACTTAGCTCTAGCCTTAGGCAAATCACCTCCTTATCAGCTGGACATGGAAAGATGCTCTGAGTTCAGCTGTACCTCTGTTCTCTTAGCTGCAGCCTAGTGAGAGCAACACAAAGGAAGGAAGATTAACTTCAGAAAACATAAAAGGATGAAAGCTTGGTGAAATCCTTCAGTTCCATTTAGGTCAGGCTGGCATTCAGCAACGAGACTGTCCAATTAGACAACTGGAGCGGATTTACTCTTTGTCCCCATGCCTTGTGCATCCTTGTTGCAGAAACAGAAGTGAAGGATAACATTTTTATTCCAGTTCTGAAATATGGATACAAAAATATTCTATTTTGGGAAATTATATTGAATTTCTTTTTGTTAGAGTCTTATCTCTCTTTTATTTAGTTTTATTTCCCCCCCCCCATCATGCAGACAAAATCAAATTTGGAACCCCGATTTTGCTTATTTAGATCTTGTTTTCTTTAATGCAATCCTCTGACCAGGACTTTCAAATCTAGTCAAATATAACACAGAAAATGCAATTTTGATATATATGTTCTTTATGACTTTGGACTGTTTCTGAGATATATTGTGACTGAGCAGAAGGGACAAGAAAAGCAGGACTCCTTTCTCAATCTCATGCATTTTGCATCCCACAGCACAGAGCACCTCTCTCAGGTATTTACAAAGCACCTGTCACCATGGGAACAAAATTAAACATCAGAAAAGTGGAAGAAAAAACATATTTTACTCTTGTGTATGATTCTGAAGAAAAAGAATGACTGAGCAAAACATCAGCTCCAAATTTCAGTCTAGGTTTGAGTTCACTTCCAGGAAAAAAGTACCAATGAAAACACAATCTTCCCTCCTCCCTTTCTCTAAAGAGCATATGCCCATCAACAAAATCAAAGAACACATTCAAGAGTGTAATGACTATGCCCTGCTCTGCATCTTGTCATTCTATTCAAAAAGCTTGGTAATATCCTAGTTGTTACTGAGGCAATGAGAAAGCTAGCATGGGCTTAAATTCAGGATTTTTTAAAAATGAAACACAGGTGCAACATGCTTTCAATGCTTAAACATGAAATAAGCATTCCATGACTACTGGCCACCCAGACAGAACTGTTAGCTGGAGGAGCAGACTCAGGATGTGAACAGCCGGTGTTTCATGGTCCCTCTGAGTTCTCAATGACAGACTGATGTTGGTTCTTACTCTGCAATACAGCTGTGCCTACCTGTCCTAGTCCAGCTGTGCACCCCACAGAAAGAGGTGGCAAAGCACCTACCACCCTTCCCATATCTAAATGCTCACTGCTGACATAGGTACTCGCTGAATAATGTGTCCTTGGATATTCTGATGTTCTGAATAATTCAAACCGACTAAAAATATGTCATTTTAAAGAATAATTAGTCTACCATTATCCTTTGAAACTGAGTAAGTATATTCAAATTATAATTTAAAAGGACAAAGTTGAGCCCCTTCTTAGTTTTTAATGCTATGTTTTTGTGCTAGGTGTTTCCACATGCATTGGGTTCTGCACCCAACAGCAACTTGTGGTATCATATATTGTGGTTTCTTCTCCACTACCGATTCCATGCAGAAATGCCAGCTAGGCGTATCTTGGAAGCTGGTTATCTAAAGGTTAATACACATTATTTGGTATTATTAACTCATAATACTTGTGTGTTTTGATCAAAACCTGTGCTGACCTTGGGAAGTTCACTCAAAGAGATAAACAGCACATCCAGACCTGCAGTTATGTTTAAATTTTACATCCACCTCCGCCATGTTGAACTGTACTGATCTTTTTTAAAAAAATAACTCTGCTGGTAGATGTTTTTCAGTTGCTCAGAAAATCCTTGTTCAAAACTGCTGCATTGCCACATCATACTCCCAGCTACTCAAAGTCAAAATGCCGTGTCCACACAGGCCTATCTCAGCGAGTATTCCAGCCAAACACAATGTGAGTCATCTTCTGAGCTTCAGCTGGCAGACTTGTGAGGAATTTGCAGGTGTGTGTTTGTTTAGACTATAAGGAGACTACTTCAAGTAGTCTGTCTGGAGTCAGTGTGTTTCATTCCTGCTCCTCGCTCCCATATGCACATTATATTTGTCACTCCTGTCAACAAACATTTCAACATTTGTAAACTAAAAATAATGTGTTAAATATATGCATCACATTCCAGTGCTTTGGAAGACATTGATCTATCTCTGCTTACAACTTGAACGCTGCCTCTTGGCTGTCTCCCTCCTTTAGTAGACGCCACTTTCACTGTGCCAGTTGGAAAGACCCATTCCTCTCCCCTCACCCCTTCTCAGTTTACTTACCATTACTGTCCTAGTTAATATTTAGAGAAGAGTAGCATCTTCTGAATGTCCAAACATTTTGCAGACAGCCTTGGGAAACCTGACTTAAATCACCTTTCAGGGGAGATCTACGAAAGCACATATTCTACCAATGCAAGTTACAGGCAAGCAAATGACAGTTTAACCAGGAGCCCCTTGGGTTAAACAAACTTGGTCTCCATATCCAGCACAGTCTTTCTGTTTGCTCTGTGTCAATTTTGCTGAATAGCTCAGACTCTCCTGGAATAATTGTCTCATTAGGTATACAGGATACAAGTTATAAACTACATTCTGTCATCTCAAGAATAAATTATACCCAAACAGCTACTGAACAGTGAGTGAGAAGCAAGCCTGGTGCATGCATTTTTCATGACTTAGAACAAGCAATGTCTATATGTTATCACTAACATTCAGGTAGCAAGGTCAAGGTCAAATTCATTGCACTGCTTGATCTCTTCCAAAGGCCATGCAAAAGGGAGCATGATCATTATTCAGCATCACCTAACACTGCATCCAAATTTTTTTATAAAACTAATATCTGATTATTTGCAAGGTTTCCCCAGTGGTCTTCATAGATGCATGTGAGATAGGCAAAGAGGTAGAACAGGCAAAGAAGGAAAAGAACATATATAAAACAAAGGAAAAAGGATGAGGAAAAACTCCGTAAAGCCTTCATAAATATATGAATACTGAGAATTGGTTTAGAGGCAGATAGATATGGTTGGACTCGATGATCTCAGTGGTGTTTTCCAACCTGGAGATTCTATGATTCTATTAAAAAAAAATTAAAATGGGATAAATATGTAAAAATTCAAGACAATAAAAAAGAAAAAAGTAACAAGTACAGAATGCAAAGATTGTAAATTAAATAATAATAGTTCATTACAGACAGTTGTCTTAAGTTCAGCATAGGCACCAAGAAAGTTTACTTCTGAAATGGTCTGACCTTGATTTAATTGTACTTTGAGCATCCAAAAAGGTGTCACAAGTGGAAATAGAATACACAATTATTTTAATTTTTCTTAATTAAAGTTAAGTGACATTCCATTTATATTCTGTTTTCTTTTCTATTATCACATAAAGAAGATAGCCAAAATTATGGGACGTCTTTGTCCTTGATTGCATCTTTCTCTCTCAAAGAAGATAATTTGCCCTTAGGTGGTTTAAGTGTTTAAGTAATTAGGGACCCCAGATGTAGAAACACACAGAATCCTCATTAGCAGAACAGAATGAAAATTAAGGAATTCAGTGATGATGTGCCTGAAATGGACAATGCTAGCAAGTGCTTCACAGACTGCAACAGGAGTGCTACATCTTTAATAAATAAGTAGTGTTGGTGACTTCAAGAGTTATGCAGTGATATATCATTTTGCTTTGAAACACTTGTTCCACCAACAGAATTTACTTAATGGTTCTGATAAACCATTAGGACTTTCCTCCCTATTTCTGCTTGTCAAAAACTGTCACTGAGCTCCAATAGAATGTGATCATACACTAAGACATCATATGGGAAGATGCTTTGGCATACTCAGCTCTTCCCTCATAGTGCCTAAGTTGACTGTATTCCGATTCTGTGACTTGTCACCAGCTCAGTGCATAAGTCACCCTGGCTCAATAGTAATGGCAATGTCTACTCATTAAAATAGACTAGAGACAGTTGCTTGCTCATTTTCTCAAGAGAAAGCAGTATTTTTTTGTTTCTTTTTTACTTACTTTCTTAACACTTTTTTGGTAGGACATGCCTTTGGGATAGCATTAACAGCTTTTTTATTCTAGATATTCTGTTGAAGGTAGTACCTCTTTTTTTATAAAGGCATATAAAATTAAGGCTAGTTTTTAAGACCTCCTAATAGCATACTTAGATGCTAATATCATTTCCTGATCCTGTCATTTGCTATATGACAGCAAACCAGGAGGCTGGGATGATGTTCCCCCTACTCAGAAGGGTGTGCACATTGCAATACCACAGTCAGAGCAGTCCGGGTCTTACAAGTCTTACCAATGCGAGTAACATGCAGCTGCAGGGATGCTTACATGCTTACATGACGCTTTTCATGAGGGAGCAATTGAAGGAGGTCCTGTGTCCCAAAAGCCAGACTCCTGTTGCTATATTTCTAGGCCATTACTGATAAGAAGGATTTTCCCATTGAATAATACCCTTTCACCCCCCTGAAATATTTGTGACTGAGGATGACATGTGGGAGGAGTTGGAGGAGAAAGCTTGGGAAACTATTTTTAAAAAGAATGGTCTCTAGAAAAAACATTTGCTGAGGATCATTTCTTACAGCGGAAGATGCGTAATTTAGAACTAATGATTTGCAATGCAGGCTGTTCACATAGTTTGCAGAAAGAAAGAAAATTTTACAAATGAAAGGAATGAAACTACTACTGTGGGATTAATGGGAAACACAAAGGAGACGTTAACTCTGCCTGCAAGAGGTAGCAGACACTTAGCAACCTGAAAAGCATTTCTATATTATTTTAAAAGAGCAGCAAAAACTATTAAAAAATAAGCAAAGGGGATTGAAGTTTAGCTTTGACATGTAATATTCATAGCCAGAGAAAATAGCTCTTATTATTTATGTAAGAAAGATAGACAATACAGGGTTCTTGTGGACATTCTGCAATGTTGTTTAATAATGGGAAGCAATTTCAATCTTTCTCCAATCACAGACAAATTAATCTCAAGTATTTGTAATGTTCATCTGAAAAATAATGAACAAACAACAGATCTAACCCACACACTTACATAAACACACACAAACACTCACTCCTGCACCCTAGTCTCCAAGGACTGAAAAGATTTTGGTTTGTGACCCAGCGCTTAAACTGTGTTTGGAGTTGTCCCTGCAGGCAGGCTGAGTGAGTACCTTTGGGACACCCTGGGCTAAGCACTCCAGCCTGCCAAACCCATCACGGCACTATGAGGCTCAGTGGGAAGGAGATGGTTGCTGGAGAAGCAAGGTTCAGGCTAGGAGTCTGGTTCACAAGAAAACACCAAAAAGATGACATATAGAATTCAGGTACTTGGGTCACCATGTTTTCATGTCCATACTTTTTTTCTTAAAGAATTCTAAGTTGAAAATTTATTCTTGACTGAAAAAGTTAATGCTATTCCTTTCTTTTTTACTTTCATAGAATTAGTATTTTCATTTGCAAATAAATCTTTTTTCCAGTGAGCTTTAATTAAATGAAATAGTTGCTTTAGTTGGATGAAGGATCAATATTGACATAGTTGTAGGAATTTGGAAATGTTGCAAACATCCACACTATGAGGCATCTTCAGGAATACCAGCTGCTCTGGATGATGTAATCTCAAGCTACAGCAGATCTTGTGATGAGCAGTTCCAGCCTTTGGGCAAGTCTCATGCTTCCAGAGGTTGATAGTGTTCTTCCCTGTTTCCTTGAGGAATGAAAGCAAGATATGTGGTTGAGTGACCTCGTGGTGCGGTAGGTTTTGCAGCTGGGTGACTAGACATGATGCAAAGTTCAGCACTCACATAAGCAAAGAGATGGTAAAGGGGAAAAAAACTGAGGTCTGGATGAATTGCTGTGGGAAAGGTGAGTATTGCCTGGAATAGTGTTTTCCACACTTACATGGTAACATCTAATGACAAGCACATTTAGGACAGCAGAGGGAGTTCAAAATGTAGAGTGAACAGAGGACTAATGATAGCTAAATATGTATCTTCTGTATACCATGAATTGAAATCCACTGTCACTGTTCACAAGGAAGTGATTAAAATTATTTCTGTATTTGGAGTTCTATTAAATGAATTCTTTAATGCAGTTTAAGCCAACTACAACCTCCTTTTAGGTAGTTGTAGAGAGTGATGAGGTCTACCTGGAACCTCCTCTTTTCCAGATTAAACAACCCCAGTTCCCTCAACTGCTCCTCATAATACTTGTGCTTCAGATCCCTCACCAGTTTTGCTGCCCTTCTCTGAATGTGATCCAGCACCTCAATGTTTTCTTATAGTGAGGGGCCCAGAACTGAAGAAAGTGAAAAGCTTCATTACGCACCTAAGTTCATGCCAAATGAGAAGATGGCTAGATGTCTTTCCTTCATAAGGACTCACTGCCAATGTGCAGGAAACAAGGCTCAAGACAGTTTTTTACTCATTTGGTATCTATATCACAAAAATCATGATCAAAGGTTGATCCTCTGAATTGCTCAGAACTATGTAGGTATGAATTAAAACGACTGATCCATCTGAAACAATCAGTTCCTAGAGAAAGTTTATAAACTCCAAAATAGAAAAAAACTAACCCTGTGTGATATGGAATAATGAATAGAGTTTATTAAAACCTCTAGGGGAATTCTAGTAGCAAATGCATGACATTTTATCATAAAAATCCTTGATGATAGCGTTTAACACCAAACAAAAACAGCATTTATGTTTCAGCCTGAGAAAATGAGGGCTTAGTAAGCAATCAGTGCCCAATTTTCTTTTGTCATGTGTGCCACAAAATAGTATTGAAATATTTTAAATTAGAGACTGACTATGTATGACAACCCAAAGCAGGCTTGTAGAAGCTGCAGGGCTAGAACAGTTCTGTAAAATAACTAAAATTTTGCCTGTAAAAAAATAAAGGTGCAATGCTATGGTTAAACCAGAATGTCTTTGGGAAAATCACTGTGGTACAGGAACTATACTACAAATATAAAGGACTTATGAAAATGTAGCTTTTGACAGCAATGTGGATTATACTCTTTATAGAACAGGTGAAATAATTAATTACATGACCATGTAATTCTTGAATTTCTCAGTATTAATTTATTGGAAACTGTTAGTAGAGGCAGAATAGGATGGAATAGCAATTTTGTACTAAACATTCAATGAATCAACAGGAGACAGTGGTGATTTTGGGCTCCATTCAGTCAATGTGAAGTTCTTGCAGAAAAAAACTGTTATAAAAATAACTATGCGCATGTTGATTTTTTCATGTTAAATCGTAATATAGACAAATGTAAATTTGTAATTAAGTTAGAGTGCTAAGGTTTCCAATTTCCATGATGGAAACAAAACTTAGACCTTGTAATGTAATAAAATCCAGGATGTAGGAAATTCCTATTCCAGACCATTAAAAGAACTGGAATGTGAAATGGCAGCTCCAGTAGAAGGGACTTAGAAAAATTACAAATGTTGTCTAAAAGGTTGCAAATGCAGTTCCCAACTTCAGAGAAGCTGGAAAACATGATTCTGAGCAACACAGCCTTTTAACATAACTCTGACTCTGCAAAATTCTAGAAGAGAGTTTGGAGGAATGCATAAGTAAGAGCAGAGAGGCAACAAAAAGTAGGCTAAATTGCAGCACGGTTTTATCAAAGATAGCTCATGACAGACTGAACTAACAGTGTTTTTAATAAAATCAGTGATTTCTCACACACAGGTAATGCAGCAGATATAATCTAGATGGATTTAAGTTAAGCATTTCTTACAACACTCTATAGGAAATTATTCTTGAAGTTGAAGATATTAACGATTAATGTGAAGTGGATAGAGAGCTGTTGAAGGAAAAACTCACCCTAAATCATATTTTAAAAAATTACGAGGATGGCAGAAGTTACTGCCTCAATGATCAGTACTGGGACTTATGCTGCTTGACATATTAGTGGTCAAGGAGGCAGAATCAAATTATTTGTTAAAGAAATTTGCAGATTACACAAAGCTGAGAGCTCTTATCAACACCAAGAAAGCAGAGGGTCACAAGAAAACCTTTTTGCAAAAGACACTGAAATACTTTGAAGTATTGTGTTCTGTTCTACCCACCTGTGTTCAAGAGAAATACACCTAAGATGGAATGCAAAAGGCTTTGGAAAATAGAGTATCGATTTTATAAGGAAAAATTAAAGGTTTGTGATTTTTTATGCTTAGTCAAATGAAGGTTCACAGAGGACTGACTGTTCCTTAAATTCAAGGAAATTTTTGAAAATTGAGAAGAACCATTTAGGTGAGATGATAATGATGGCCCAAGACCAAATGCTAAAAATCATTAATAATTATTTATTAGCCTAGAAATTAAAGAGATGACATTTAAATATCATGGGTATTAAAATAAGGAAGAGATTTCAAAGCAGAAGTTATGAGAAAGGGAATCTGAAGCAATTTTCAGATGGAACCTGGTAAATTCTGCAGCTTGGAACTACAGTTTAGCAACCCATAATGCCTCAAGATGGACAATTAAGTCTGTGATGCTAGTTGTTGATACGTGGTATTTTGTAAGCTTGAAGAAACTATAAAGCATGGATTGCTTTTTATTTGCATTTTATATTTATTTATTTATTTGCATTGCATATTTGTACATGACAGCTGATACTGTATATATCATATTTAGTTTTATTTATGAGGATCATTCATAGGAGGAGAAAGGAAAATGTTATCCTTGATAAATATACTTCAAGTTCAGAGGTGGAATAAGTGAGAAAGAATAATATTTAATAATTTTATGAAAGCCTAGATGCTGCCCAACCTGAGAGAATGTAAATGGAAGACGGTGGTGCTTCTAGTGTCCTTAAATTCTTGTCATTGATTGGTATATCCTGTTAACACTCTCAACAGTAAAACAACTACCAGATTTGGGGTCACATTGGTGGTCTGGAAACTCAGGCATTGCTTTTAATTCTGCTCCATCTGTAACACAAGGTAATAGACTACTTCCTATCATAGGAACGGTTGGATCAATGATCCGGTGGTTCTCTTCCAACCTGGTTGTTCTATGATTCTATGATAATGTAAGGAGTTTTATTTAATATTTTCCTTCCAGGGAAAGGTCCTTGAAGTCTTCTAATTTTTCCAATGGCCCATTACTATTGAACTTTTCATTCGATTCATATGGACTTGAAATTTATTTTAAGATACTGGAATGCATTGTTACACCTTACAGTGGAGCCTGGTGCAGATTAAAAGCTTTACAAATTAACAGCTGTTGCATGGTTTCACTAACCGGACAAGTAGGTAGTGATTCTTTTCTTTATTATTCTTTGTTTCTCTGTCCCTTGCTTTTGCAATTGTACAGTTTGTGGCATAGGGAATGGGATGGGTGGATTGGCTGCCACTGCAGGAGTTGCTTGAGTTGTGTTCCTGTAATACCTTTTCACATAACCATGTTCAAGAGCCATTTGAAAACTACAGCTTCTGAAGACATGGTATAAAAGACATTTGATACATGTCCCAAGTTCAGAACACAACTGATCTCACAAACTAAGGCAGCCTTTAAGGTGGGTCCATCTTCTTGAGGATTACCCAAACAAGTATGATAGGCAGCATGGAGGAACTGTGTACTGACAGAATCACAGAAGTATAGAATGGTTTGAGCTGGAAGGGACCTTAAAGATCATCCAGTTCCAACCTCCCTGCCATGGGCAAGGACGTGGCAATGCCCCATCCAAACTGGCCTTGAACACCTCCAGGAATGGGGCAGCCAAAACTTCCCTGGGCAACCTGAGCCAATGCCTCACCAGCCTCATTGTGAAGAATTCCCTCCTTATGTCTAATCTAAATCTTCCCCTCTCCAATTTACAGCCATTCCCCCTAGTTCTATCACTACAAGCCTTTGTATAAAACCCCTCCACATCTTTCTTGTAGGATCTCTTCAGGTACTGGAGGGTTGCTATAAGGTCTTCTTGGAGCCTTCTCTTCTTGAGGCTGAACAACCCCCAAAAGAAGTCTCTTTCCTTAAAAAAGAGTGCCAGCCCCACCTGCTCCTACGGACACCACACATAAATGCACAGATATCGGTGGCACGTGGTTTTTTTGGTGGATGAGAGACACTAGCAATGACAAGACTGTGGAGTTCTTCGGAGAAACATTATCACTGTGAAAGTGCTAGACTGTAAAAATGCCATTAGTTTAGATTTTCCAGGCCTCACATTTTCTNAAACCCCTCCACATCTTTCTTGTAGGATCTCTTCAGGTACTGGAGGGTTGCTATAAGGTCTTCTTGGAGCCTTCTCTTCTTGAGGCTGAACAACCCCCAAAAGAAGTCTCTTTCCTTAAAAAAGAGTGCCAGCCCCACCTGCTCCTACGGACACCACACATAAATGCACAGATATCGGTGGCACGTGGTTTTTTTGGTGGATGAGAGACACTAGCAATGACAAGACTGTGGAGTTCTTCGGAGAAACATTACCACTGTGAAAGTGCTAGACTGTAAAAATGCCATTAGTTTAGATTTTCCAGGCCTCACATTTTCTCCTCCTTGAGAATCCATAGGATAAAGAAAACAACCTAAATCTGTAGTGGCTTTTGATCTCAGAAAAATCAGATGTGACAAAATAAGAAGCTCAGATACAGGATCCAAAATCCTCTCTTACAGGCACAAGGAGGAAGAACAACCTGTCCAACCTTCTAAAAGCATGCAGATGGCTTGTGTATCCTGGAAAGCTACCAATATTTTTCTTTGTGGATAGAAGTCAACCTTTACTAGCCTACAAAGATACATCAAAAAGAGCCAAAGATGACTACAGTGCATTGTAAGGGGATCTAGTAGAAGCACTTGCCACATTAGACACTCCATTCTGTATTTTTGGATATACCCTAGTTGTTCCTTGTCTCCAAACCTGAAATTATCAATGCTCTAAGGTGGTTCATGCACCCCCTGACACTGTTGCTAAGGTTGGGACACGTGGGTCTCCTAGCGGGGCTAAGGCTAAGGCCCTTGCTAAAAACCTAGCTAAGCTCATAAATCAAGCTTTAAACTAGATGTGGAGGGGGAGGGGACTGAGATCAGGCTAGGCAAGAGTAAGCGTGGATGTGGGGCGCTAGAGATTA